>ML427733.1:13729-116348 GCA_005239525.1 Nicotiana knightiana
GACCAAACTTTGGACGAGCATATATATATATATATAAGGTGTTATGTGATGAAAAACCTATCAAATGAAAGATCTTCGAGTCTAGTTTCTAACACTTCAAACCGTTTTTCATTTGGAGATTCCTACAAAAAAGTTATGACCAAATTACCAATCGCTGGTAAAATCTGATTCTGCGACCAATTCTGCGATCGCAGAATCATTCTATGAATCGCAAAATAGTCGCAGACCTGCCCAACGCAGACCACTTTTGAGAACCAGTTTTTTGATCCATTCTGTGACTCACATACCCGTTCTGCGGTCCATTCTGCGACCGCATACCTGATTTCGGAGGCATCATTTTTCTATTTTCATAACCCGACCCCATTTTGATAAATAGCCTTTGGGGATTATTTGGGACATTTTCCCTGATTTTTTAGAGAGAGGTAAGGGAAATGTAGAGTGATAAGGGGGAAACCTAGCATGCAAATCATCCAATCTTGCTCAAATCTTCAAGAATCAAGGGAGCTAGTCACTAGATTATCATCTATCCGAGTAAGTCCTACTCCTAAGATTTCATGCAAGAGGATAAGAGTCCAAATATATTGTGGGGTTGGGAATAGGCCATGCATGTGACACTAAGTTGTAGTATGTGGGATTAATGAACCATTATGGTAGTTTCTTGTTGAAATTTGTCGAAGGAGGAAGGGGTTACAATTTAGATCCTTGTAGTCTATTTTTTATGATAGGTGTTTGACAAAATTCATAGGAGAGTTACACCATGGAAATCCTTCTAATTATTAACCAATTTTTGCTATATTCCTATAGATTGTTATTGCTAGAAGTGTTGGTGCATAGTAGTAACTTAAGGAAAGCTCAAAAAAGGTATGTTGGTTAAACCACTCTCTTAGAATTGAATTCTATGATGTTCCCGTAAATTTCGAGTATGGTTGGCTCAAGTTCCTTATTCCCATGTTCCTAGTTGATCCCAATAATTTGATTGTCCCGAGTAAGCAAAGTGTCATAAGTTATGTATTCAAAACGTGTTCCAAATGCTCCTATCACATTTTGCTATCCTTCGAGAATGTGTTCAAGAATGATATGTGTATTAAAACATTATGGATTTGAGTCGTGTTTCAAATGAAAGTTATGATGCCAAATTGTGTGAGAAAAATTCAATGTGCTTAAGACTCTTAATTTCTCATATGTGTACCTAAAGTCTTTGTCACGACCCAAATCCTAACCCAGGTCGCGATGGTGCCCAACACCGACGTCAGGCAAACCAACCTTTATTAACTAGTGATTTCAGGTAGTATACCAAAAATATTTTTTCAACACTTGCTTAACTTAGTTGAGACATTTAAGTAGAAACGGATAACTTAGGCAAATTTTATGCAAAATAAATAATCATGAAGTCATAATTTACGATTACATCCCAAAATAAAGTCTACTAGCGTGTGTGTGCCAGGAACTAGTGTCACAAGTCTACAGGCATCTAGCAGAATGATATCAAAAGAATGAAAGTCTGTCCTATTGTCCGAGTAAGTATAGATAGAAATAACAAAAGGATAGCTCCGGAGTGCTACTGGAAATTGCCAAGAGAGCAGCTCATCGTGAAGCCTCGACCAGTAAAAACTCATGAACGAGCTCCAGACTGGAATCCAGATGCACCTGCCTCAGAACATGTACAATTAAATACAGAGCGTAGCATGAGTACATAAACAGTATGTACCCAGTAAGTATCCCGCCTAATCTCGAAGAAGTAGTGACGAGAGGTCGACTTGACACTTACTAGGGCCCAAACAGAGTGTTTAAGTGATAATTTAAAAGAGGACAACAAGTAAGCATGGATAGTAAGAAAAATAGACATTGAACCGTAGTAAAATCCGAATATGAAATTAAGCATCAATTTACAAGTTTTCAGTGCGATCCTCCAGGATAGTTCATAGCTCAACAATCATAAGCAATATCAGGCAAATAGCATGCACATAGTGGACTAAGGACATCCGGCCTAGGCCAACATAATAATAACAACTGTGCACTGCCGAAGGGTCGAACGAAGCGGACCATAGATGCATCTATCCATACCCGCCGTGGCGTATGGCCCACTCCTATGAGAGTAGGGGAAAGAATCACTCCGCTCGCGGGATATAAATTACGAATCGATCGCATGCAAATACAACATCTTTCTTTCAATTCTTTTCAAATAAAAATTCCTTTAAATCATCAAAATTCTTGGTTTTCTTAAAAACAAAGTTGCATACAATGAAGTTACAAAGCATATAACTCAATTTAATGGAATTCACATGGCATGGTGTGGGCCTAACTACCCGGACATAAAAATAATAGTTACTACGCACGAGCTCTCATCACCTCGCACGTACGTAGTCCCTCACAACAATGACACATTACCATTTAATTTACCTATGGGGAAAATTCTCTCTTACAAGGTTAGAAAGGAGACTTACCTCGGATCAAGTCCACTTCCCGGGTCAAGAATGTGCCCGAAACTCCAAATTCGTTGCCCAAGGATTCGAAACTAGTCAAATATTGCATAAATAAATCAATCTATACTCAAAAGTATGAAATTTTCCCATTTAAATGATTGTTTCAACCTAAAGTGCAAAATCCCAAAATACACCCCTGGGCCCACATGCTCAGATTCTGGAAATATTTGAAGGAAAATATCACCCATGGCCTAAGGATCAATATTATATAGTTTTTGTTTGATTCCTCAACAAATTTCTTGGTCATTCCCCATTTTTGTCAAGAACCTAGGTTTTTACTCTAACCCATATTTTCTACTAATTGTGGTGTTAATCTACCTAACAATTCAAGTAATAAGCTAAATTCATCGTAGAAATTACTTACCTCTCAGTAGCTAGGTCGAATACCCTTCTTGCATGCCTCAAAATCGCCCAAGAATGAAGAAAAGTGGTCAAAAATGGCTAAGTCCGTGTTTAAAAGGAAGTGCACTGCCTTCAGGCTTTTCGCACCTGTGGCTCGAGGACCACACCTGTGGTCTCGCATCTGCGAGGAATTTCTCGCACCTGCGGATGAGGGGAAGGTGGCCTGGTTTCGCACCTGCAGAGCAAAGTCCGCACCTGCGGCTCTGCTTCTGCGGAAAGGGGTCCGCACCTGCGGAAATTGGCAACCCCCTCAGGAGTCGCACCTGCGAGGCTGGGACCGCAGGAGCGGTCTCGCACCTGCGACTTGACCTCCGCAGGTGCGGTCGCACCAGACCTGGTACACCAGCAGTCATTTTAGGCTAATTTTTGCCTCGCTCGATGCCCGAATGGAATCTAGGCCTACCCGAGACCCCGTCCAAATATACGACAAGTCCTAAATCATAATACGGACTCGCTCGAGCCTTCAGAATGCCCGAAACAGTGCTAAATCTAAAAAATACACCTCAAAACCTATTGGATCAACTTAAGAGCTTCAAGTTTCTGAGTTCGCTTTCAACATGCCGAACCATACCTATACTACTCGGAATGACACCAAATTTTGCGAGCAAGTAATAAATGGCATAATGGAACTATTCCCGATCTCGAAATTCCGTTCGGACCTCGATAACACAAAGACACGTTCTAAACCTCAATTTGAACTTAAAAACATTCTTAATTCACTATTTGGCTCCGAAACGCTGTCGGGTCATCCAAAACCAGTTCCAAACACACGCCCAAGTCCGAAATCATCATACGAACCTACTGGAATTTTTGAATCTCGATTCTGGGGTCGTTTACTAAAAATGTTGGCTGAAGTCAAACTTGGCCTTTAAGGCCAACCTTAAGGAATTAAGTGTTCTTATACTCCTCCAAACTCCTCCAAACCTCGAACCACCCGTCCCCGCAAGTCATAAATCAGTAAAAGCAGCTACGGGCATCTCATTTAGGGGAACGGGGTCCTAGAACACAAAATGACCAGTCAGGTCGTTACAGTCTTGATTTGAAATGATCTTATTATTGATAACCTTTGATAAGGTTTGAAAGTGAAAGAAGCAAATATGGAATATGATAAATGTGGCCATCGTGCCAAGAGTGAGAATTACAATTGTGGCCAATAGGGCCAATGAAATGAAAGAATGTGTGAAAGACTATGAAATGAGTTTTGACCCCTTTATATGATAAATGTTATTAATGTACTATGATCACCCATGGAAAGTACAAGTAAAATAGTATGAACTTGAAATGTAGCCGCTTTGCCAAAATGAGGATTATGAGGCATTGTTTGTTCCCATAGGTTTCAATAATAGTAGGTATGCTTCTAAAATAATAAATGTAAATGACTCTGATGTTAAGTTCCCAAGAATCATGAACTTATCTAATGGCCTTAAGATGACAAGTGAGCGAATAATGAGATGGAAGTGAGATGTCCTACGCTAATTGATGATGAATCTCATGGAAAACGAATCTGGGCCATGTGCCATTGAAATCGACTTATTTGCTCACCGTGCACGTGTTAATGTAATGTTAATCAAGTCACTTGAGCTTATATGGATTCGTTCATAATGAGGTGTTATGTGAACCCTATGGACGGTCTATGAAACACATAGGTGTATTGTATATGTGATCCTATGGACGGTCTATGAAACACATAGGTGTATAATATAATATGTGAACCCTATGGACGGTCTATAAAACACATAAGAGTATAATATAATATGTGAACCCTATGGACGGGCTATGAAACGTGTAGGTGTATAATATAATATAAGAACCCTATGGACGGGCTATGAAACGCATAGGTGTATAATATAATATGTGAACCCTATGGACGGGCTATGAAACGCGTAGGTGTATAATATAATATGTGAACCCTATGGACGGGCTATGAAACACATAGGTGTATAATATAATATGTGAACCCTATGGACGGGCTATGAAACTCGTAGGTGTATAATATAATACGTGAACCCTATGGACGGGCTATGAAACACATAGGTGTATAATATAATATGTGAACCCTATGGACGGGCTCTGAAACTCATAGGCGTATAATGTTATTTGTGAACCCTATGGACAATATGTGAAATGCATATCCAGTACAAACAATAGATGCCACTTCCATTACCCTTGTTTGTACATGTTGTTACATTTACATTATATTTTGTGTCTCACGCCTAGTTCATATGGTACACTTGATCCCAAAAGATGTTCAGAATGAAGTAAGTATAATAAGACTTGAAATGTGATTCTATGGGACGTTTCATAGTTTCTTGATGTATTTCATTTGCCTCTTACTTGAGTTACTGTATTTCCATATGTTATTCTATCTGCCTTACATACGAGTACTATTCCACATGTACTCACATCCCTTTTGCCAGAGGTGCTGCATCTTTTAATGGATGCAAGTGGTTCCATAGCAGGCTTCATCGATCTCAGCTGACTTGGTGAACCCCACTTCATATCGAGGTCTTGTGTCTTTTGGCTTCATGTGTATAATGTTTTGAGGTATAGCCGGGGCCTTGTCGCCGGCACTATCATGTCACTCCTATCTGCTAGAGGCTCCGTAGACATATGGTGGGTTGTACATGGGTGGTGGGAAAGTCAAACAAGTTATGTTGTGTTTTGATCACTTGATCCACTTCAAACTATGGAAATGCATGTATTTCGAGACTTATTAAATGAAGTAACTAATGGTAATGGATTTGGCAGTGTCTATATGATTCCCTTATTGTTTAATTAACTAAGTGATGTATTCTCTTTAAATCATGGGGTGAGTTTAGGGAGAAAGGTATTGTACATGCTTGTTAAGCCGGTTTATCTCAGTTGAGTGTCAGTCGCGTTCCCCAAGATCGGGGCGTGACAAACTTGGTATCAGATCCTAAGGTTTTAATGTGTCCTAGGATGTCTCATAGCCGTGTCTAGTAGAGTCCTTCTTATCGGTGTGTTGTTGATCACATCTATAATGAGGAGGCTACTTGGACATTTAGGAATTTCTCACTTCTTTGATACTCCTGATCGCACGATAAATCTTAAGATAGGAAGCTAATTTACTCGTCATTTATCATTTTCGAAATGAGTAACCCACGGGTTCGAGTCAGCGAGGGAATGATAGAACCAGTTGCTAAGGGAAGTGTCCTTGTCCCTATTAATGTTATCCTGCCACCGAATCGTGTGGTAAGAGCCCCTAAGAAACGAAATAGCGTTGATTGTACCAATTAGACAGAATATTCGATTTGTAAGAAATGCCACTTGGGTACGTGTTGAATGACTCTTGAGATACGTTATGGTTGTGGAGACGAGGGGCATCAGGTAAGGTACTGCCCTGTCAATCTAAAGTTACCACGTAAGTCACTCCTTGCTATATCGTTATGAACACCACACGGTTTTTCCTTGTTGTATATGTGCACTATTGAAGAGTTCTCATAAACATGGTCTTAACCAAAACGCTGAATCACAAAACATTGCATGTACCTACTTTTTGAACGAGACGCATTATTCATGAAGCTTCTTGATCACAATTCTCTTATTTACAACCTCTTGAGGAATTGAGTTCTCTAATGATTTCTTTGAATTAAGTCACAATCCTAGGGTAATACTTCCCACTTTCTTCCCTAAACATCTCAACTAGGGACTACACCTGATGATATTCTCACAGAACCTTTTTATTTAAATGGATAACATCTGCTCACTTGTGCCTATGCATGTGCCTTCATAAAGTTTACCTATGTGGTGTCAAGTTCAATGTGAAGCATCCCAGTGTTGCGATCCTCCTCGAGTCACTCTTTTTCTCTCTGGTGTATATGGCTTCTATGGTTTGAACAATCACTATTCTCTCTTGAGAGTATCATCATGAAACCTTTTCATTGTCTAGTAACATGAGAGCATATCTTAGCTCCTATCATATGTGTACATGTCGATTGAAATAGTCGCTTGTCCGCATAAAGTTTCTGATAAATTTGAGATTTTTACAAATCCGTCACGGGAAGACTTTTGTTTGCCCATCTCAGTATGACTTTCATGTCCACTTAGATTATTTCACAGTAAGTAGCTCGTTTTGTTCCTAGTATTGTAGTTGCCCGTGAAGTGGCATGGTATTGCAGCTTGGGAATCATTATGGAAGAAACACATCTAGCTCATAGAAAAGTGTCCATTTTATCTAACCCGCACATGATCTCATTCTAATATTGAAAAGTTTTGGCTATATGGTTTCACTCGTGAAAGGTTCAGCATAGATGTTTCAGGTTTTGGCACATATCATGGGCATATTGATTTGAAAGGCAAGTTCTCGTATCTTTACTTCTCCCGTATAGGATCAACTATCAGGAAGGGTTAAGCTGTTTGAATGATAACAATCTCGTAAGTGTTCAACTTATTTTCGTCCTCATGGGCTTGTGGCATAGATTCCTTGTGCCAGTTAATGTTAGGGGTGTAATTAAACTTCATGTATTTTTGAAACCTCTATCACATTCAGGGTGCCAAATGTCCTCACTTCAAGTTAAACTGATTTTCCCTACCCTCTAAGAGGCGACTGGGGTCACGTACTTGAGTATTCATTCTTAATGATTTCTATTGCCAATATACTAGTTAACTCTATGCCTCAGTCGTCAAATCAATGATGTCATCACAATGATTAATCTTGTCACGTTATCAGTAGTAAGCTTCATGTCTCTTATGATATATAACCTCATGAAATACTTTGCTCAGCACATTGATGAATTTTTAAATAATTCCGGTCCAATATCGAACCTCGTTGTTCCTATTTGTAGTAAATCTATTGAGGGTGTAGGTTCAAGCATGTCAAAAAGAAAGCATCATTCCATGATCAATCATATTGTGTAGGAACCCTATGGTCATATTCATTCTAGCCCATCATAGAATGCCCAGGGTTTAATTTGGGTATCCGACATAGATATTTAGAGTTAAAGAAAGTGAGCAAGTTGTTCTCAAGATTTATCCATGAAGATACTATGTGAATTGCGAATAAAGGTAAAGTAGGTGTAGTGCACTTTGGGATTTGTGGAATCTTGAAAGAAGTAGGCCGAACTATGAGTATGATGTTTCCCTATTATTGTCCTCCGTGTACCCTGTTTTTTCATGTGATTATGTCTAAGAAGGTATTTGGATATACTTTGTGTATAATTTTCATGGGAAGTGTTGAAGGTAAAGTTAATGGATAATTGGCTTATGAGGGTTATCTATTTGTCATCCTTGTTAGATAAGTCTGGAAGTTGAGATTGTTTCAGTGAATGTGTTATGGCGAAGTCTGTAAGTCGAGGAGGCCACCGTGAAGGCCGAAAGTGTTGTGGAAAGAAAATATTTTCGCTTGATTGTATAGCTACTGGTTTTGGTTTGAAAGGTCCCTTCTAGGTGTTATGATTTAGAAATGTGCAGTTCATGTCCATATATCATTATGATAATGTAGTGCTTAATGCTGAGATTAGTGTAATTTATATATAAATTGTGGTGCTTTGTCTAGTTGTGGATGTGTTTTTAGGATGGTCTTCGTGATTCTCTGGCAGGTGGATAGGCCCAATTACAAAGGAGACTCTGCCGAAATTTCTGAAAAAGTGGGAGTTAGTCAAAATTTAGGGACTTGAGGTATGTGAGAAAAGAGATATATTATGTTAAGTGTTTGGGGTGGACTCTACTTCTCATTCGAGGACAAATGATCAGAAGCAGGGGAGAATGTAAAGACCCGGAAAAAAAATTCGCTTAGTAATTTAAGATTTCGTGGTGCCAAGGTAGGCTAATTATCTTACTTTGTGTGAAAATGAGGATTATTAATATAATGGAAATAAATTGGATATGGTAATAAGTGTATAAGTCTTATTATAAGTGATTTGGGGTCTAAGGAGAGGTCTAAGTCTAAGTCTAAGTCAAGTTGAAAAATCACATAATAGACAAAAATTCAGAATGAGTACGCACAAGACTAAACTTTGGACGAGAATAGATACATATATATATAAGGTGTTATGTGATGCGAAACCTATCAAATGAAAGATCTTCGAGTCTATTTTCTAACACTTCAAACCGTTTGTCATTTGGACACTCTTACAAAAAATTTATGAACAAATTACCAATCGCAGGAAAAATCTGATTCTGCGACCAATTCTGCGATCGCAGAATCATTATGTGAACCGCAAAATGGTCGCAGACCTGCCCAGTGTAGACCACATCTGAGCACCAGTTTTGCGATCCATTCTGCAACTTTCATACCTATTCTGCAGTCCGTTCTGCGACTGCAGGCTTGATTTCAGAGGCTTCATTTTCCTATTTTCATAACCCGACCCCATTTTGATAAATAGCCTTTGGGGCTTATTTTGGGACATTTTCCCTGATATTTTAGAGAGAGGTAAGGGCAATTTAGAGAGAGAAGGGGAAATCTAGCATTCCAATCATCCAATCTTTCTCAAATCTTCAAGAATCAAGGGAGCTAGCCACTAGATTATCATCAATCCGGGTAAGTTCTACTCCTAAGCTTTCATGCAAGAGGTTAAGAGTCCAAATATATTGTGGGGTTGGGAATAGGCCATGCATGTGACACTAAGCTGTAGTATGTGGGATTTATGAACCATTATGGTAGTTTCTTGTTGAAATTTGTTGAAGGAGGAAGGGATTACAATTTTACATCATTGTAGTCTATTTTTCATGATAGGTGTTTGACAAAATTCCTAGGAGAGTTACACCATGGAAATCCTTCTAATTATTAACCAATTTTCGCTATCTTCCTATAGATTGTTATTGCTAGAAGTGTTGTGCATTGTAGCGACTTAAGGAAAGCTCAAACAAGGTATTTTGGCTAAACCACTCTCTTAGAATTGAATTCTATGATGTTCCCATAAATTTCGAGTATGGTTGGCTCAAGTTCCTTATTCCCACGTTCCTAGTTGATCCCAATAAATTTGATTGTCCCGAGTAAGCAAAGTGTCGGAAGTTATGTATTCAAAATGTGTTCCGAATGCTCCTATCACATTTTCTTATCCTTCGAGAATGTGTTCAAGAATGATATGTGTATTAAAATGTTATGGCTTGAGTTGTGTTTCAAATGAAAGTTATGATGCCAAAGTGTGTGAGAAAAATTTGATGTGCTTAAGACTCTTAATTGCTCATATGTGTACCTAAAGTCTTGATTTGAAATTCTCTTATTATTGATAACCTTTGATAAGGTTTGAAAGTGAAAGAAGCGAGTATAGGATATGATAAATGTGGCCATCGTGCCAAGAGTGAGAATTACAATTGTGGCCAAGAGTGCCAATGAAATGAAAGAATGTGTGAAAGACTATGAAATGAGTTGTGACCCCTTTATATGATAAATGTTATTAATGTACTATGATCACCCATGGGAAGTACAAGTAAATAATAGTATGAACTTGAAATGTAGCCGCTTTGCCAAAATGAGGATTATGAGGCATTGTGTGTTCCAATAGGTTTCAATCATAGTAGGCATGCTTCTAAAATAATAAATGTAAATGAATTTGATGTTAAGTCCCCAAGAATCATGAACTTAGCTAATGGCCTTAAGATGACAAGAGAGTGAATAATGAGATGGAAGTGAGATGTCCTATGCTAATTGATGATGAATCTTATGGAAAACGAATTTGGGCCATGTGCCATTGAAATCGAATTATTTGTTCACCATGCATGTGTTAATGTGCCACGACCCCAAATACGATGTTGGCCGTGATGTCGCCTATCATGATACTAGGTTAGCCAATCCACCCGGAAAATAACATAAGGACTTTCCCTTAAATTCGAAACTATTCGATATTCCACATTTTTTCTTCCGGTTAAGCAGTTTAAAGCAACAAAACAAATAAAATAGTTTATATACTGCCCCAAAACCTGGAGTCAACCGTCATGAGCATCTACAAACAATACCACGTACTACTATTTCCTTACTACAACCAGTTCTAGGAAATTATATCAAATAACAGGATAAGAAGGGAAAGAGGGCATGATGCGGACGTCAAACAGCTACCTCAAAATCCCGAGCAAAACTCCAATAGAATGTGAAAACAACTAGTGCTCAGATCCAGCACCTGAATATGCACACAAGGTGTAGGGAGTAATGTGAGTACGCCAACTTAGCAGTAATGAAAGTAAATAATGTCTAAGGCAACAAAACACGTAAAAGCAGTCATAAAATACATAGAGAATGAACTCCTTCTTTCAGAAAACACAAATACAATGCCTTACAACATTTAAAAATCAATCTCAGTAAAATATCATTTGACATATGCCTTCTCACAAATTCCACAGAAATCAAGGTAATTTAATATAGAAATGATAGAAATCATAGATAGCCTCTCGGGAAAAAACATATTTCATAAATCACCCCTCGGGCATAACATCCCTTAGAATCAGTCACTCAGTATGCCTCACCATCACTCTGTATCAGCCCCTCGGGCAACCTCACAGTCACTCATGCCTCCCAATCACTCGGCACTCGACACTCTCACTCAGTAGGTACCTGCACTCACTGGGGGTGTGTACAGATTCCGGAGGGGCTCCTACAGCCCAATCGCTAATATCAAGCCATCTCGTGGCATAATCACTCAGGCTCTCAGCCTCTAACATATCATAAACAATGTAATATGCTGCGGCGTGCAGCCCGATCCTATAGCATCCTCATAACATAGGCCCTCGGTCACACTCAGTCAGAAATCTCTCAAAAAGCATCGGGCTATCAGTAAAATGGGGTACTCGACCCAAAATATCATTTTATATCTCAAAATAGTGTAAATAAGACTGAGTTTCGAAATCAGTTATACATAATACGGCTGAGTGTAAATCATAAGTTAACACAGTGAGGAATAGCAGTAAAAGCTCCCAAGGGGTTCAAATACATGGCACGATGCCCAAATGCGGCATTCCGCCGAAAACATAGTAACAATCTTTAAAACATGAAATATCATATGATTTAGAATCAAATACGCAACTCAATAGTTACCACGGGATGGACCAAGTCACAATCCCCTATCAGTGCACGCCATACACTCGTCATCCAGCATGTGCGCCACTCCAAAAATAGTGAGAAAATACGAAGTTCGAGGTTTCATACCCTAGGGACAAGATTTATAGTCATTAATTACCTCAAACCGGCCCAAATACTAATCCGCGATGCTCTTGCCTCTCGAATCGGCTACCGATTGCTCCGAATATAACCAAAACCAGATTAATATCATCAATATACGCTAAAGGAAAAAACCCACTCAAAAATTATCAGATTTAACCAAAATTCCCGAAATTGGCCAAACCCGACCCTCGGGCCCACGTCTCGAAATTCTATAAAAATCACATCAAAAGAATCCTCATCCTTTCCCGAGTCTATACATATAAAATGCATCAAAATCCAACCAAAAATGACCCCTCAATTCCTCAATTTTAAGTCTCAAATTCCCAAGCCCTAAACCCCTAATTTATACCATTAAATTTTACTAATCCCATGCTTAATACGTCAAATATCAACGTAGAATCGAGTTTTAGGTCCAAGAAACATACCTCCACGAAAATCCCTTGAAATCCCTCTTCAATTTGCTCCCAAAAGCAGCAGCCCGTATGAAAATATGATGAAAATGCCTAAAATTTGCGAAGGCAAGTATTTATATCCTCTACCCAGTGAAAACCGCATATGCGGCCTTTTCCTTGCACCTGCGAATTCCCACTTAACAGACCACTTCCGCACCTGCGCTCCACTTACCGTATCTGCGGACTCGCAGGTGCGGCCCAAACTTCCGCTTCTGTGGTTCCTTCCCAGCTCCCCCATTTTTGCACTTGCGATGTCCAAACCGCACCTGCTGTGACTGCACCTGTGGCCAACCGTCCGCATCTGCGGGATCAAAGAACATCAAAAACCAGCAACTCTAATGCCAAAAATCTCATTCGTCAACCATCCGAACTCATCCCGAGGCCCTCGGGACCTCAACCAATGGCACCCCTAGTCCTACATGATCACCCAAACATAGTCGAACCCTCGAAACACCCAAAACCACATCAAAATGCCAAATAAATCCATAATTCGAGCCTAAGGATTTCTAACTTCCGAAATTCGCCAACGATGCCGAAACCAACCAAAAAACGCCCGAATGACCTGAAAATTTTCACACACATCCAAAATGACACCACGAAACCGTCCCAACTTCCGAAGTTCCATTCCGACCCCGATAGTTAATTTTCCACTGCCAACCGAAAATTGCCAAAAATTAAATTTCGCTAATTCAAGCCTAATTCTACTCCCGACTTCCGAATGACATTTCGAACACACTTCTAAGTCCCAGATCACCTAACGAAGCTATCCGAGCCACCAAACCCTCATTCTGAGATCATTGCCTCCAGTTGGCTTTTCTAACCATAAGGCCAACTTAAGAGACTAAGTGTCTCATCTCTCACCACGACCACTCCGAACCCAAACCAACCGACTCAACACGACAAAATTAGGCTAAACAACACACAATAAATCAGAAATAGGGGAATCGGGCTAAATCTTACGGAACGACCGGCCAGGTCATTACATAATGTAATGTTAATCATGTCACTTGAGTTTATATATGGGCTCATTCATAACGAGTTGTTATGTGAACCCTATGGACGGTCTATGAAACACATAGGTGTATTGTATATGTGATCCTATGGACGATCTATGAAACGCATAGGTGTATAATATAATATGTGAACCCTATGGACGAGCTATAAAACACATAGGTGTATAATATAATATGTGAGCCCTATGGACGGGCTATGAAACGCGTAGGTGTATAATATAATATGTGAACCCTATGGACAGGCTATGAAACGCGTAGGTGTATAATATAATATGTGAACCTTATGGACGGGCTATGAAACATATAGGTGTACAATATAATATGTGAACCCTATGGACGGGCTATGAAACTCATAGGTGTATAATGTAATTTGTGAACCCTATGGACAGTATGTTAAATGCATATCCAGTATGCACAATAGATGCCATTTCCCTTGCCCTTGTTTGTACATGTTGTTACATTTACATTATATTTTGTGTCTCACGCATAGTTCATATGGAACACTTGATCCCAAAAGATATTCAGAATGAAGTAAGTATAATAAGACTTGAAATGTGATTATGTGGGACGTTTCTTAGTTTCTTGATGTATTTTATTTGCCTCTTATTTGAGTTACTGTATTTCCATATGTTATCCTGTCTGCCTTACATACGAGTACTATTCCACATGTACTCACATCCCTTTTGCCGGGGATGCTGCATCTTTTAATGGATGCATGTGGTTCCATAGCAGGCGGCATCGAACAATGATTGCAGTATATCCTCCTCTCAGATGACTTGGTGAGCCCCACTTCATTTTGGGGTCTTGTGTCTTTTGGATTCATGTGTATAATTTTTTGAGGTATATCCAGCACCGGCAGTATCATGTCACTCCTATCTACTAGAGGCTTTATAGACATAGTGTAGGTTGTACATGGGTGCTGGGAAAGTCAAACAATTTATTTTGTGTTTTGATCAATTGCTCCACTTCAAACTATGGAAATACGTGTATTTCGAGACTTATTAAATGAAGTAACTAATGGTAATGGATTGACAGTGTCTACATGATTCCGTTGTTGTTTAATTAACTAAGTTATGTATTTTCTTTAAATCATGGGTGAGTTTGGGTAGAAAGGTATTGTACAGGCTTGTTCGGCCGAGTTATCTCGGTTGAGCGCCAGTCGCGTTCCCCGAGGTCGGGACGTGACATTTTAGAATGGTCTAGACTGGTACTCTCAAGTGTGAAACTTGAGAGGGAAAGTCACGGGACTGTCGGCTGCACCGCTGATCAACTAGTCTGCAGCAAATAATTTAAAAGGGTAATTTTAGAAAGGCGCGGACACTCATCAAGCGCGGAAAAGCTATGTTGATAATTGGCACGAGTGGAGTATGATGTGGAGCATGCTTTATGCAGAGATAATAACACGTTGCCAAATATTTGCATGATAAAATATGTGAAAACAGTAAATACAATAGCAAAATAAATATTGGAAAGAAAAGGAAGGAAAAACAAAAAGAAGAAGTCAATTTAGTTCATAGAATATATGCAAGAATGTAACAAACCAGGTAACGAAGTAGGTATGATATAACAATTTTGACAAGATAAAGAGCGGTCATAGCAAGAAAAGGTGAATAGGGGAATGATGTCCATGTCATAGCGGGTTTAAACAAATAAAGGTGAGTAGGGAAGGGATGTGCATGTAACAAACAAAGCAATCCACATAATCCAAGTTCATTATTCTAAGAGCCTAAGTAGTTCCCCAGCAGAGTGCTATGCTGTCGCGCCTCTTTTCTCGCGAAATCAGGTTTCGACATGTGACAACTCTTTTAAGGAAGTATAAAAAGAGAAGAGTCGCCACCTAACAGTTTTTAAGGTGTGTTAGGGCACCTATTATGCAAATAACTCTGTTTTAACTAGTCTGTGCCAACAAAGATTGGGTAAGGGCTCAAATTACCTCAAAGAGAAGGTGTTGGCACTCTTCGAGGTTCACAACTGCGGGTCCCGACCGAACATAAGACTATGTGGATTAGGCTAGGTGATCAAATAAACAAAGAGAAATATAAAAGTCTAGGAGTTTCATTATAAGACAATGAGAATTGGTACAAATCTTAAGGACTATAAAGATACAACTATAACGGTCTATATTAAATGACTAAATGTGTAAAAGAAAGGGGGGGGGGGGGGTCCTAAGTTTTTTAGCCTAAAGGATCACCCCATGCAACATAAATAATATCTCGCAACTCCATTTAGATAGGAGTTGCTCATATTATTCAGCGGGCACAGACTATCATCTCTTGCTACCCGATTACTATGTTGAAGTTATTTACCTAAAGCGCTCTAATTCAGTTCTAAGACGCGTCCAATTCGTGCACTACCCGTCCTATGCCTATGGTCCAGGAGGCTTTGGACCTACTATTTGAGTGATTCTAGACTTTACTTAGGTTGCTCAAAAATGATAAAAACTAAGCGACATTCAAAACAGATATGACTTCACATTAAGACAATTAAGGCCCAAGTTAGCCACCACAAATGGCAACAAATGCACGCGGGAAGATTTCAAATTATGGGCAGTTTCAAGTTCGAGATGTTGCTTTAAACCTATAGACATGGTTTCTAAGTGACCACACAATTTAAGAAGTGTCTCATGGCAGAGCTGCTATTCGAATTATCGAGATTACAAATTACAAATTATTAAAACTTATAGACATGATCTCTAAAGTGATTTGCGCAATGGGGCAATGAAAGTCATTGGAAAACTCAGAATTACTCTTGTTTGATCCTATTGGCATGCTTTCTAAGCGAGTAGCAGTATTTATACCCTGGTTCTTTGAATAATTGGCAGGTTTACCACTTATTCCTATAGGCATGTTATCTAGGTGAGTAGAGTATAAGATAACATAAGCAATTGATTGGTTAATCAATTAAATCCCTACAAACATGGTATCTAAATGAGGATTAGTCGGAGAATAAATTAATACAATCCTATAGGCATGTTATCTAGCAAGTACACTACAGTTTCACAAATTGAGCGAATAGTTATTGACGCTTGATTCCTATAGGCATGCTATCTAATAATGCATAGCAGTAGACATGGGAACAATTAAGTACTTAAACTCAGGCTTATGATAGTAAAACAAGTTGAATGAGTGTGTGATTCCCTATAGGAATGGTTTCTACTAGTGTATAAATCATATCGAATAACAAACAAGATCAAGTAGATCCTATAGGCATGTTTGCTACTCGTTATGCAAGCATTAGAATATACCCGTTTCCCCAATTTCACTAACTTCCCCAATCTGTTTAGTTTACAAATTATTACAGGCCCAATTGATGAACATCAATATAAATGTTACACACGAAAAATTGCAGGCCTAAGAGCAGGCCCAAAAAATAAAAATAACCCAGTACTGCATGGGCCTTCAACAAGCTCACTTCACACGAATAACATGCTCAGATCCAAGCACCTCTCAAATAGGAGAACGAGCCTATTTATACAGCAAGGCCATACATGAATTCATACCAGGTCAGACAATTACAGATAGACCACTCCGCCCAAATAAATTAACGAACCATACATGAAATCAAATGAACAGCCTTGAGGTAATACATCACAAAGACTGGATTGTATGAAAATTAGCAGGATTCACATAAAAGATTTTGCTATTTCAGGAGCAAGAGTGACAATATTGACTAAGCAAGAACATGGGAATTAGGAGAAACAGTATGGCTTAACTTCAAAAGGGTGAACTTGATACGATAAATTCTCAACATAGATTCAATCATTCAACATATTATAGCATGCGGGGGACAAGCATAACATTAAAGAATTGAGGGGACATGCTACTTAGAGTAATAGAATGAGCATGCCAGACACATATAATGTGAATACTCTAAACCTTCTCGAATGAGTTTAAAGCAAAACATTAACCAGAATTAGCCTGAAACTAAGGTTCTAAGTCATGGAGGTTTGATAGAGTTATAATCAAAGGGCAGCAAGTAGTAAACATGCAAGTGGGCATGATTTGTAACAGCCAATGAGAATCCTAATCATGCTGTGTATAACACAAAGGTTCCCAAGTTCAAAGACATCATGATAGAAAGATATGTCAACTTAAAGTCGAGTAGAGCAGGAAGATTTCAAACTTATGCCAGTTGACTATGCATAGAAAAAGCTAAGTATAGTGAAATTTAACTAGAAGTTTAGGGAAATATTAAAGAGTGCACAACATTATAGTTCTCATAAGCAGAGCCATGTGTTTTGCTAAACATTGAGACAGTAATTAACACATAAGGTTCACATAATCATTTATTAGACCATACACAAAAGATTCATCAGAAAGAAGTTTTACTCAAACCAATTATGGGCAGGAGATAATCTCCGAGTTCCAGTATAAGAAATCCAAGCATGACATGAGAGGGGACTCATAACAAACAATGGGTGGTCAGAATAACAAGAGATACTTAAGGTAATCATGAACCATTCAAGTTGCACACATAAATGAGCATGCATCGAAACTCAGAATTCAAACAGGTTCAAGTACTAGCAAAACATAGGGGTATAGGATAATTCTAAGGCAGACAAGAATATGAACATAGGCAAACAGTAGTATATTGATTCACAAAAGCCTAAATGACATGAGCATGCAAAGCATGAATACAAGCAAAAGAGAATGAACTTGCGAGAGTCTCAACACTTACCAATTTGCAAACTAAAGAGCAAATAAGGTAGAAGATTAAATGCCAGCAACAACTCGCTTATCAGTAGAAAAGAGAGAACAATAGAAACCTTAAATTCCCAAGGGTCTCCGATAAACCCCGGGCAGTGCTCAAACTGAGAGAGGCTCGAGAATCGAATTCCGGTGGCCTTGGCTTTCAGCCGGCCAAGAGCCAAAGTTGAGAACAAAAGAATGAGAGGATGTGAGGGTAATAATTTGAATTTCAGTGAACCCGGTCATTAAAGTCTGTCCAAAAGAGAAATTGGGGAGGGATTTATACAGTAATAGAAATTGAACAAACAAACAAGGAAACACTGTAAAATCAAACATAATAAAGGAAATAATAGCATGCAAAATCAATTTAGAATCTGATTAAGAGAAAAATTAGGTAAACCCTAGTTCATGATGGAGAACCAAAATAGTTAAAAAATCTCACTAAACCGGACCCATATAATCTCTCCATGAATGTATATAGACGAAAAATTGTTTGAATCTTGAGGAGCTAGTGATGATTGTGCTAGATTCAGAAAATTGCTACTTGCCAAAAATAGGGTAAGTACTATGTAATACTATAATCTTGTAAGTAATAATGAGGTAACACATAAAAGGTAAGAAAATCACAAAAGAATCCATGACTAGATCGGATTCGGAGAAGATTGAGGAAGGCGGCTACAGTTTCTGAAGGAGGTAGTGTTTGAGAGAGTATAGAGGCGGCTGCTGAATGGAAATGGGGATTACGGTTTGAGGTTGGGTAATTAAAAGAGGGAGATGGTTTATGGGCCGTTGATCTCAGAGATCAACGACAAAGATTACAAGAAAAGTGGAGGGCGGGTCATGGAGACGGGTCCCGACCGGGTTAGAATTAAAGGGCTCATTTTGTTTGGGCTTTGTGAATTAGGCCGGGGTTTAGGGTGTTTGGACCATTGATATGGTCCAAAAATTGGCCTAATTTGGGCTATGTTTTAAAAATACAAGAAATTAGGGAAAATAATTTAATAAAATAGTTAAATAGAAAATAAATGCTATTTATGAAACTTAATACTTTAAAACAACAATAGAAGATTAAGAAAATGTAAAAAAACTTATTTTGATCTTGAATAAAATGACAAATACAATAAATTATAAAAATAGGCTATTATTGCAAAATTACGTGTTTGGCATAAAATTACGATAAATGTAATTATATAAGATAAAATAAAATATTATGAAACATATATATGGATGAAAATAATAATTTTTGATAATTAGATAGTCACAGAATAATTTCAAGGGAAATTTATAAATATTCAAATAATTTAAATGCAAGAAAATTAATTTTAAAGCTATAAAATTATGAAAAATTACGAAAAATGCTTGTATAACTCTTGTAAATTAAGTAATGATGCAAATTGACATTTAAAAAAAATATTATTTTAAAAATGTGAGGGCAAAGTTGGGTATCAACACCTGCTAATGCTTGTTTTAATTCCATCATCACCCGATCATACCTTGAGAGGTGATCCATGATTTCTCTCAGTTGTTCCCTCAAGAGTTTGACCGTGTCTACGACATGGTCCTCCTGTGCATCATCAGGAGTTGGGTCCCGCACGTGCCAAGGATACTGACCGTCACGAATTGGGTTTGTCTCGTCCCTTTCGTTGCGGGTCTCACTAATTGAGTCATAACGCTGGGACAATTCTTCCCGTTCAACGTGTGCTTCAACATTGTGTTGTTGTTGACATCGTTAGCTACTCTATCTAATTTTACTAAGGAAAGAACCAAAACTTGTTAGTAATAAACAAATGGATCAAAACAATTACGCAACTATCTATGCCCCACGGTGGGTGCCAAACTTTTTACTTGTAAAACGGTACAGTTAAATTTATAACGTAATTTATGGACAAGAGAATCGACTTGATCCAAAAATAATGAAGAAATAGAATAAGAAAAACAAAATTAACAACTGAAATTATAGAAGATAACAAGCCTGGCTCCAAACTTGGTCTTTCCGACAGCAGAAATGGAAGTAGTGATAAAGTGATGATAAAACTATTAGATTGAGCGTAAAAAACAAAGTATAGTGTTGTGTGCAGAAATTTTTTTATGTCCTTTACAAGAGTCCTCAATCTAATATTTGTAGCTGTCTTTAAGGGACAAGATCCTAAAATCAAGAATAAAGATGTCATTGATGGGTGCATAACGGCTGGCTTTGAATGTAAATATTCTCTGTAACGGCTGCTCATGAAATATTATCCGATATCAAGACCTTAAGTCTTTGCCATCGGTTGTACTGCCTTCGGGATCCATCTTGTACCAGTTACGCACTTCATAACCGATGCCGATTATTCATCGATTCAACTTCTATTTATTCCCGGTTCCACGTGTCACCTCGCTATTTAGCCACTTGTAATCAACCAATTTCGCCCCATACAATTTCATTTTGTTAAAAGAGGGTACAAGTCATTCAAAACGTGAATGAGTGTTTATTTCATAACTCCAATTGGAGTTTACTTGTGAATAAAACTAAATTAAATAGTCCGACCAAAAAAAAAAACTAAATTAAATAGCAACATGGATATTTATTTAGAAAATGATAAAAAGGTAAATTGGTAAAGTAGAATAGCTTGTGATACATCGTCTATCTCCTTTTTTGAGTAATGCCATTACCATTTTATTTTTATTTTTAAAAAAGACATAGTTTGAGAATAAAGTTTAGAGACAAACATCCATATTGAGCCTCCCAATTCGATGAAACCAGAACAACATTCAAAATTCATAACAAAACACTCCGAAGCTAGCCTGAAACTCACCCGAGCCCCCGTGTCTTCAAACCAAACCTCCACACAAGTCTAAAAATATAGTACGAACTTGCTCGCGCGATCAAAACATCGAAATAACCTCTAGAACTATGAATCGGATTCCAAAACACATGAAAATCACAATGAACTTCAAGAACTTCTAGAATCGTAACCAAACGTCCGAACCATAGCAAATCAACTCCAAATGACATCAAATTTTGCAAGCAAGTCCCAAATGACATAACGGAGCTGGTACAACTCTCGGAATTGCATTCCGAACCCGATCTCACCAAAGTCAACTCTTGATCAAACCTCTCAACCTTCAAAATTTCAATTTCTCCAACTTTCGCCGAAATGCTCCAAATTAACCTACGGACCTCCAAATCCAAATCCGAATGCACGCCTAAGTCCAAAATCACCATACGAATTTGTTGGAATCATCCAAAACCCGTTCCAGAACCATTTACATAAAAGTCAAATTCCGGTCAACTCTTACCGCTTAAGCTTCCAAAACTTGAATCCATTCTTCCGATTTGACTCTGAATCATCCGGTAACTTAATTCAACCACGCACGCAAGTCAGTACACATAATATGAAGCTGCTCAGGACCTTATGCCACCGAATGAGACTTAAATTCTTAAAACGACCGGCCAGATCGTTACATCCTCACATTCTTAAACAAATGTTCGTCCTCGAACGTGCCATGAATTGCCTTGAAGTCATCAAATCACTGAATGCACACGTTCAACATACACTCGCGGGTGACCCCACGTCACCCCAATCCACATAAGCCTCGCGACACCATCTCAAACGTAATTGATCCCTTTTTCCAACACCAATATGCCATAGAGTCAAAATTCTCACCTTTATTTCGTCTCCAAAAGACCCGATTCCAAATTCACACCCGGTATCAATCTCAACTAGTTGCAACAACTTATGCCTACACCCACAAGGTACGACCACACAACGTGACACTCACACATATGCCCATAATAACATTCCTGATCACAATAGCTACTCGAAATCAAATCCAGCACCGATAATTAGTCGCATATCCATTAGAACCCTGTTTCAAACCTCCACGACGCTGGCAATGATGCAAGAAACATGAAGACCTCACAACTCTACACCCAGATCAACAAGTCATAACTAACGCCCGCAAGCTAAAACTTAGGGAGCATAGAACGAAAATGACTGTATATGTAAAGAGAAACACATAAGAGAAATATCAAACAAGATCGACAGGTACAACTCTCTATCGGTACCATACAACGAATCAAATTACAACGAAAATCAAAGTATATGAATAAATCACAAAGATCTCATCCTAATATAACTTCCACCGCGGCACGAGCCTGGCTCAAACATATCAAATCACATGGAATCTCGAGGGTCTCACCCTTAACTCTGAATCACAAGTCAAACACACGCCATACTAATTGAAACCTTCCACTAACTTAATTATTCAAATAAAATCACAACACTTACTGAACTCTCACCCCCGTAGAGCATCTAAATCACAAATCATAGCCAAATTACTCAGAAATCACACCAAAACCTACCATAATGGACAACAGGAATTCACTTCTAGTCTCGTCACTCTCAATAATGAATAAAAACAAACAATAGAAATGGACTACCGCCATAAAATCTCCCAACAAGGTAAAACACATAAGCAGACTGCTAAATCATGAACTCACTCATAGGTGGAGCAACAAATAGGGGAACTCACCTCGATAAGCAGAACTGAAACAAAGTACGGATGGTGCCTCTCTGTAACAAACCAATAGCATACTTGTATGACATCATGTGGCGCAGCAACCTTACACCTACTATATGAAACACGTCAATGGGCCGGGCCTCCCCCTCTTGGGCACCCTCTACTCGCCTGAACACCCCGCTATGACACATCTGTTCGGAGTCTAGGACAATATCTCACCATGTGGCTGATATCTCCACACTCGAATCAACCTCTCTGCTAACGTGGCTGTGGAAACTGTGTGGCACGGGTACTCTAAGACCCATGAGCACCTGAAACACCGTGCAAAGCCTGAAGTGTAAACTGAACTGGCTGACCCACCAAACCTCTACTATGTCATACCCTGCCTCCAAAATAAGGACCAACATATCTCTCCATTCTACGAGGCGTCCTCGCCTCCTTTTCCTCTCTGTCCTGACCCCACCTGTCCTCTCTCTCCTGGTCCCACATGCCCTCCACTCGGCGGGCGATACCTACCACCTGCTGAAATGAAAGCAGGTGCATGAGTGTATGAGTACACCACAGCAGTACCCAACAAGTATCAAGACTAACCTTAGTGGAGTAGTGACGAGGAACAGTCAAAACACCTACTAGACTAAATAACCCGAAAAAGTACAAGGATAAAGACAACAAAGTATGATATCTATGTAACGACTGTGCATAATGACAAATAATACGGTAATTGCAGTAAGAAAGGAAAACAACAACTAACAGCAGAACACCATAATGATGACACAGAAGATGGATGGAAACACAGCCTAAATTCGGTGATCACTAATAATAAAAGGCAAATAAAAACTCAACAAAACGACTGCTTTCACACCATGTTTTAGCCAAAAACCTCAACGAGGTACCAAACCTCCGAATATTCATGACTCACGGGTCCCAATTCCTGAACCCTAATACTTGGCATCATGTGCTCTCATTACAATTTATACCCACACTAACGACTCACGTGCCAAATAGATCCATTCTCACATAGAAGGCAAATAAACAAGGGTGTGCATCTATACTCAACAATATCAAGAAACCTCTTAACAGATAAGAGTGCTTAACTATGTGTATGCTTATGCAAGTGTCCTAATATAGTTCATGCTAGCTAGTAAGTATAGGAAAAGAAATGGACAGCACATAGAATGTTTTTCCACAACTTTCCACAAGATAAAGCTCACACAGGTAAGTGTACCACTACACAAATATCAACAACAAGAATTCCCCCAGGCCATCACTAGTCATCAAAAATCAATCCTTTACATAGCCCACCTTATCTCACCACGTGTGCAATAATAAAGTGAATGCCAGCCTTGTCTCGCCACACGTGTATAATAATGCTCCCACCTTGCCTCTCCACATGCGCAACTCACATATATATAGCTCGCCTTGTCATGCCGCATGTGCAAATATCAATAGTAATAATAGTTCGGCAGAAACCTCGTGCAATCCCCATAACAACAACCGCACGACATAAACCCCGTGCATCACAATAACAACGACCGCACGACAGAAACTCGTGCATCATAACAACAAGTACAACAACAACAACAATAACAATAATACATGAGTACGACAAATAAATCAACTCAGAAGTTTTAGAACTCAAAGAAACGGAAGAACTAGTTCACAAGGAATAGTCATATTAGAGAATGCTAGTAATAATAAGAACAACTCAACAATGAAGGAAATAATATGTGACAACGGTTCCACAAAGTACAATTCAACAACAAGGGAGATAGAAAGAGTCGTAATTTCAATTAAGGATAAGTCAACTATGATAAAGGATAACTAACTTCATTTAAGATTGAGAACTCACGAGAGAGGTGCAACAACGACAATTAAGAATAAACAACAGAAAGGATAATCATGACCTCAATTAAGGCTAAGCAATTACAGAAGAGATGATAATAATTTTGAATAAAGATAAGCAACTAGGAAAAGATAGCATGGAAATAGAAGAGGTCTTATCTTCAGTTAAGTCATATAAGAATAAAATAGGCAATAAGAGTGAATCATAAAGCAATTAATCCCAATTAAAGCAGGTAGGGGTGAAACTAGTAATTTGGAAACTTAATCATAACAAAAACCACTTCATAATCAGTGAATGCAAGGACCTAAGAACCCTAAAAGGCCAAATCTCCACAAATAATCCCGAGCACGTACTCGTCACCTTGCGAATACGGACTACTATTAGCATAGAAGACTCAAATCCTAAGGGGTAGCCCTCCCCCCCCAAGGTTAGGCAAGATACTTACCTCAAAGCAGACAGACCGATACTCTATAATGAACTTCTGGGGTGAAATGACCTCTGAAAGGCCTAAATCAATCCAAAATAACTTCAAAGCATAAATAAAACTCATAAGAAATCATTCCAGATCATAAAGCCTCAATCTTTATAAAAATCCAAAAATCACCCAAAATTCGACCCTTGGGACCGCACCTTGGAACCCAACAAATTTCACAAAATCCAAACACCCTTTCCATTACAAGTTCAACCATACTAAAATTATTAAATTCCGATATCATTTGGTCCTTCAAATCATCAGTTTTTATTTTGAAAGTTTTTACAATATTTCCCCAAATTTTCCTTTAGATTCTCATGAATTTGATGTTAAATCTAAGGTATGATCACAAAATATAATTGAAAATTGATTAGAGATACTTAACCAATGATTGCAGATGAAATTGCTCTCTCAAAATCGCCCACTATCAAACCTAGGGTTCAAAATATGACAAAATGAAGCTAAAACTCGGAATGCCCAGCGTATAGCAGGCTGCAGATGTCGCATTTGCGACAGGGGTTCACAAATGCAACCTCAATGCGGACAAATATCACAGATGTGACCCCTGACAGACCAGACAATGATCGTATTTGCGATCAAACATTCACAAATGCGAAGCTACAGTAGCCACAAAAGGGAACAATGTCTTCACAAAAGAGGATAGATACACATCACAAATGCGAGAGAATTCTTCGCAAAAGAGAAATATTCCCTAAAAGCCCAGGTTCGCAAATGCGAGGCTGCTTCGCAAATGCGGCGGTCACATTTGCGACCAAGACATTACGAATGCGATGAAACCAGAACAACACTCAAAATTCTTAACAAAACACTCTGAAGCTAATCCGAAACTCACCCGAGCCCCCGGGGCTCCAAACCAAACCCCCACACAAGTATAAAAATATAGAACGAACTTGCTCACGTGATCAAAACACCAAAATAACCTCTAGAACTACGAATCTGATGCCAAAACACATGAAAATCACAATGAACTTCAAGAACTTCTAGTATTGCAACCAAACGTCCGAACCATATCAAATCAACTCCAAATGACACCAAATTTTGCAGGCAAGTCCCAAATAACATAATAGAGCTGTTCCAACTATCAGAATCGCATTATGACCCCGATATATCCAAAGTCAACTCTTGGTCAAACCTCTCAACCTTCAAAACTTTAACTTTTCCAACTTTCGCCGAAATGCTCCAAATTACCCTACGGACCTCCAAATCCAAATCCGAACGCACGCCTAAGTCCAAAATCACCATACGAAGCTGTTGGAATCATCAAAAATTCATTCCGGAGACGTTTACACAAAATCCAAATTCCGATCAACTCTTACCGCATAAGCTTTCAAAACTTGAATCCATTCTTCCGATTTGACTCCAAATCATCCAGTAACTGAATTCAACCACGCACACAAGTCAATATACATAATACAAAGCTGCTAAGGACCTTATGCCGCCGAACATGACTTAAATTCTCGAAACGGTCGGTCGAGTCGTTACAATCTTAAAGTAATTGGTTGTGTATGTTTTGTTCTTCTTCAAGATCGTGAACATCATGAATTATCCTCTAAAGCCATTAAGTATATTTTTGTGGCACAATGACATTCAAAAAGGATATTTGTGCTATGATCCAATGCGTCATTCATTGAAAATTTCTCGACACGTTATCTTCATTGAAAATTATTTTACTTATGCTAGTAAAGACTCACAATCTTCTACTAAATGCTTTTTGCAAAAAAAAATCACTCATGATTCTGTTGGCCATAACAACCTAGCCACTGGTCCATCGTCGAACTAGTCCGCTGCTACAACAGGTACTACTGATGACTCTGACCCCTTTTTGATAATGATACTACTTCGGTGAACACTGATCCTTTACCTCAACAACCCGAGACACATAATATGGCAGATCATAAGCCTGGCTAACAACATTAAATTCTATAGTTGTGTCAAGTTCTTATATGCAGGCATGTGGTAAGCAATATTAGGAGGATGCAATGCATGAAGAATTGGTTGCCCTTGAGAAAAATTATACATGGGATATGGTGGATAGATCTAGAAAATGAAAGAATACTAATATTTTTCAATATCCAGAACTGTAGGATTTACAAGGTATTTACACAAGCAAAGGAGTCTCAATTATCTCCTGATTATTAGCCTACTAATTTCTAGACAAATATCCCTAAAATTGGGTAGTGTTATAAATAGAATTCTATTTATGGTGAATGCCTATATTCTAGAGAGATTCTAGGGTTTGTTACTTGGTGGCTAAGTCACTCTTTCCCTATAAATAGAGAGGTCATCTTCCATTGTAGTTCATCCCAAAAATTCAATAAGAATTTCTTCTCTCTCTTTCTCTGCAATATTATTCTTGTTCTTTATTGTTTTATAACACGTTATCAACACGAGACTCTAATCAATTGAGTAGAAGCTTTGGGATTGAGCATAATGATTGTCAATTCTCCATGAACTTTCTTCATAATTAAATTCTGAATTTAAGGTAAGTATTTTACTTTATTTTTCTCTTTTAAATTCTTGAAATTCTATAATTTGATTTTAAATGCAAGCAAAGACAATAAACTTTGATTATAACTCCTATAGAGTTTGCAAGAAATTATAACCACCCGAAGTGGTAAAATTTCTATGCCTTGCCATAATCAAATCATGTATGATTGTGGGCAAAGATATGGAAACCCGTCCCATTAAATTTGCTTCATTCTCATTTTCTTTAAGAAAATGTGATAGCAATATATGATAAGTCTAAAAGAAGACAAAATTATTACGGTGAAGATATCAATGGATGTGGACGTGGCGATAGACAAAATTATAATCGTCATCATTATGATAATGGGAATATTAAGAATTCTCAAAATAATCTTTCACTATTTGAAAGTTATATTTGTCATCAATTTGACATGAAATTCGTAAAGCACATATAGATGATTATGGTCCATTCATGATATGAATGTGACAACATCTGATTTATGAATACATATTCATTGTTGGAAGAATATGTAAGTGCTAGTGGTAGTGAATATACTACACTCACCTCTAAAAGGAGGTTTGAGATGATATAAGAAAATAATGTCATTATTATGGCATAAATGATCATTGGTCACGTACCTATTGTACGCCAAACTATTTTGGCAATGTGATTATTAAAGGATAACACTAATGCAAGAAACAGATCTTGCATATAATTTTGACAATGACCATAATTTACAACTTTCTCCTTGAAAGAGATATTCACCATATGAATATTGATGAATATGTGGTAGTACAAAATTAATTGAGAGCTGTGGAAGAGTGAATTATTACTATTTTGAGGAATACAATTGATTGTCATGTCAATTTATTGTGTTGTGGTAAGTCTCAAAGAAACTTATTGAGTTTCTAAAGTATTCGTGAAAGTGATTGAATATATTGAGACTATAAATAAAGAAAAAAAAAATTAATATCTTCTATTACTACAACTTGTAGCGGGGTAATATGTATGTTAAAGTTACCCGCTTTATTCTCCAGTTTGTGTTACACAAATAAAAGAATACCACAATAAAGTGAATGTTTATTGATATATAAACCCATATCATAATAAACTTGGAGTTTATTGATAATTGCACATGTCATGGTATAAACTTGAAGTTTATCAATATAGATAATTTATCCAGTTGGCATAATTGGTTTAGCCATATCAATTTAAGTATGATGTGAAAAAATAAAAGAGAATTCACATGGGTAAATATTAAAGAACTAGAAAGTTCTTTATGAATTCTCTTATGTTACTTGTTCTCATTAATTAATAGACCAACNTCACTGTCATGTATACCACATAAGATGCATCTATGAGATGGTTACATGTGTAATTTTTATTAACCCGCAACCTGCTGTTTGCGAGATAACTTGCTCAATATTATAATTTAGAGCATATATTCCAGATTTTCTATTCAAGACTTTATCTTGATAAGTTGGTTATATCACAATTGGTTAAGCAAAATAATTTATTGAGTGCCTCCACTTAATAGCTAAACTATTACTTATGAGAACTAAGTTGTTTATATTAGTTTGATATACATTATATACGAACGTATATTACATTCTCCCCTCACAAGTGGTTCAGGGTCATGAACCAAATAATTCCATCTTATTATTATTGATGTGTGGAGTATATTTTGATTAACACCATAATACGACAAAGATGGATTCCCAAAATTGAGGAAGAAAGTTAGTTTTTCTAACATGAGGGGGAGAGATGATAAACAGTTGAGAAAAAGTTACGTGGAAATAATTATCATTTGTCCATCTAGATCCTCGAATAAGATAATATGAACTTGAAGTTCATAAAAATATAGTTCATCTGTAATATATTGCAAAGCATGCCAGGCGCATTTGCTGACCCAAAGAAAGTAACTATATTCTCACTGAAAATGCTCATATTTAGAAATAAGTCCTAGAAGGACAATGTCTATAGCACGCTTAAAGCGTATAGACAGGTCGGTTTCAAATAAACCTCTTGATAAAGAAGATGAGCAAATGATCATAATAAAGGAGGCAAGTGATCTAGAAGATCACATGACATAACACTTCATAAAATCTCAAGAGAGGTTCAGGTACCTGAAAATATAAATGAAGAGATCTCTATGTTATGTCTTTATGAAAAAAAATAAAAAATATTGGAACCGATATAAAGTGTTCGTCGACGACATCTATCATAGCGCTAAGTATAGATGAGGATATTAAGTTTGTCGAATACTGACACAAAAATATTGGCCAAATAGAAGAGACACAATTCGAATAGAATTGGTTTCATATGAAAGACAAGTATTTGGACCTGTAGTTCAAACACTTGAAAATATAAAGTCAATGATATGTGCAATCAATTTTCGATATCTTATTTGTCTAGTATGACATGAAAACTTGCTATACATCTAATTAAAGTCTATTGTATGACTTATATTACAATTCTTGAAGGATATTGCTTAAAGAATATACAATTCCTGGTCATGAAGTACTACATCCTACGTGCAATTTGTGCATATATGTATCTTGCTATAACTATAAGCATGATAATGTGATAGTGGAAATTTTTTCCTCTATGGAGACACTGAAAAGGCTATTCCACGATATTATATATATATATATAAGAATGATGATTTCAAGGTGTAACATATTCATTCAAGTGATAATATGGCTGATTTGTTCACCAAATCTCTACTGATGTCAAGCTTCAAGAAGCTAATACACAAGATTGGAATGCGAAGGCTCAAGGATGTGAATTGATGCTCTCATCAGGGGGAGTTAATGCGCGTTGCACTCTTTTTTCCTTACAAGGTTTTATCCCACTGGGTTTTCCTTGCGAGGTTTTTAACGAGGCAACCAAAAGGCGCGTTTCTAAACACGTGTACTCTTTTTCCTTTTCTAAAATTTTTTTCCCATTGGATTTTATTTTAATTAAGGTTTTAATGAGGCATATTATTTGTTGAATACACATTCAAGGGGGAGTGTTATAAATAGAATTCTATTTATGGTGAATGTCTATATTCTAGAGAGATTCTAGGGTTTGTTACTTGGTGGCTAAGTTACTTTTTTCCTATAAATAGAGAGGTCCTCTTTTATTGTAATTCATCCCAAAAATTCAATAAAAATTTCCTCTCTCTTTCTCTGCAATATTGTTCTTGTTCTTTATTGTTTTATAACATGTAGCTAATTTTCTCTACAATTTGACTGTTCGTCATAATGGGAGATCCCTGAGATTGGGTTGTTAATTAAGGCATATAGTCAATAGCTATTACTTTTATGAAATTTTGATTCTACAAATGTTAGGGTAGATACTTATTATGTAATACTCTCGAAGAATATTCTTTTTGCATGCTAATGATTAGAAATAATATATGGTTAAAGTATAATTTTGTTATTCAATTTACTAAATGAAATTGGTTTGTCGGTATACAATTTGATAGCATGCATGGAATTAAAAGTATTTAAGGTTGTAAGTATGAATTAGGCTTACATTAACACTTAAAAATTATTTTGAGATCATGAAAATGGTTTTTTATATGTATAGTAGTTTGGATAAGTAAGGATATATATATATATATATAGTTTGGTAAGTATAATATGTCAAACTGTTAAAATATTTAGGGGTTACAACAGTTTAGTTTGAAAGCCATTTCAAAAGAAAATTAAAATACTTGTGATCCACCTCTATTTTGGAGACTAAAATCCTCGTGATTTTCTATTCCCATTATGGAGACTAAATCCTCGTGATTTTCTACTTTCATTTGGAGATTAAATCTTTGTAATTTTTTACTCCTACTTCAAAATTAAAATCTTAGTGATTTTCTACTCGATCTTTGAGATTAAAATCGTCGCGACGTTCTATTTATTTTTAGAGATAAAAGTCAGTGTGACTTTCTACTCACTTCGGAGATTAAAATCTAAGTGATTTTCTACTCCGACTTTTTACTCGATTTGAAGAGTAAAAACTTCATCATTTTATTAGTTCTGGTTGTGTAAAATACTACTCGGTTTGAAGAGTAAAAACTTCACCATTTATTAAATCTAATTGTATTATATATTACTCGGTTTGAAGATTGAAAACTTCACCATTTATTAATTCTAGATCTGTCATGATACAAACAACAATTCTTGTGGTTGGCCCTATAAATTAATAGGGGTGGCGAATATGAATCTCCTTTTGAAAAAATATATATTTGAAATATGGCAATATTCAACCAACAACTACCCTTAGTCACCACAATCTAATGAAGTTGCGGAAAGAAAGATAAAATGCAAAAGAAGATGAAGAATGCCTTGTTGATAAATTCTGATTTACCCCAGAACTTGTGGGGGAAGCTATTTATACAGTTAATCGAATATTCAATCAAGTTTCCCAAAGCAAAACACAATCCATTCCTTATGAAAAACGGAGTGGAAAGAAGCCCAATTTAAAATATTTTAAAAGTGTGAGGATGCTTAGCTAAAGAGAAAGTTCCTAAACCCAAAACAATAAATATCGGACCAAAAATTATTGATTGTACTTTCATAGGATATGCAACAACTAGTAAGGCGTGTCGTTTTCTGGTTTGCAAATTAAAAATCCCGACATTCATATTAATATGGTAATCAAATTGGATACTGCTGAATTCATTGAGAAATATTTATCCTTATGAAAGGAAATGTGAACCATCTAGTGAAAAAAAACTAAGCAACCTCGAAAAAAAAATGGCAGTTTAATGAGGAAAATCCAAGATGTAGTAAACGTCAAAGGAGAAATACTTCTTTTGTACCAGATTTTTTGACATTCTTGTTGGAAAATGAACCTCAAACATTTAAAGAAGCAATGCCTTGCTTGGAAGCACAATACTAAAAAGAGGCAATCAATGTTGAGATAGAATACATATTAAGTAATCATACTTGCGAATAAGTTGATCTTCCTTCACGAAATAAACCTTTGGGTTCTAAGTGAATTTTCAAAAGGAAAATGAAATTTGATGGTACTATTGACAAATATAAGTAAAATTAGTTGTCAAAGGGTTTAGATAACGAGAAGGTCTTGACTACGTTGCCATATACTCGGCAGTAGCGAGGATTAGCATTAGCCGTTGTGTATGGCCTTGAATCTATCGGATGGATGTGAAAACTACATTCTTAAATAGAGATTTGGAGGAAAAAATTTATATATAACAACTAGAAGGGTTCGTGGTTCCGAAAAAAGAAAAGAAAGTGCACCGACTTGTTAAGTCACTTTACATACTAAAACAAGCATCCATATAACGACATGTGAAATTTGACCAAACAATATTATCGAATTGTTTCAAGATCAATGAGTTTGATAAATGTGTTTACACTAAGAATCCTCCAAATTATATAGTCATTATTTGTTTATATATGAAGGATATAAAGATTAATAAATAATAGAAAATGCACATGAAATATTTGAAATATGGGGCGCGTAGCTTATGCATGAAAAATGCGAATGTTAGACGTGATCTCTATATTATTTAGAAGAACTAGAATCCTTAATCAATATTGATACGGTAATCGGTTAGTTCATTACTTTTTCAGTCTGAGTGATGACTAGTTGATGAACTTTAACGACCCAATCACTTGTTTTGAGCCCTAGCACGTCGTTTAGTGGTTTGATGCCATGAGCAACTTCGTTTCAGTTGATATGGCTTGTAGGTGTGGTCGGAATGGAATTTCGGGAAGTTTAGAGTCAATTTGGAAAGAAAATTCTCATTTCATAAGCCTTAAGTTGGAAGAATCGACTAAGATTGGATTTTTGAGTAAACGACCTCAGAATCAAGATTTGAAGGTTCCAGTAGGTTCGTATGATGATTTTGGACCTGGGCGTATGTTCGGATCGAGTTTTGGATGACTCGGAAGCATTTCGGCGCATATTGTAGAAGTCAGCATTATAGAGGAAATTTCATAAGTCTGGGTTGGAGTGCATTTCCATGATATTGATGTCCGTTTGGGATTCCGAGTCTGGGAATAGCTCCGTATGGTGATTCTGGAGTTGGGAGCGCCATCGGAAGTGAATTCGGAGGTCCGTAGGTTATTTTGGAGTCATTTGGCTAAAGATAGAAATTTGAAGGTTTTTTGAGAAATCCGACCGGAAGTAGAAATTTTGATATCGGGGTCGGAATGCGATTCTGAAAGTTGGAGCAGGTCCGTAATGTTGAACGTGACTTGTGTGCAAAATTTGGGGTCAATCGGACGTGATTTGATAGGTTTCGTCATCGAATGTAGAAGTTTGAAATTCCAAAGTTTATAAAGCTTGAATTTAGAGAGCGATTCGTGGTTTTGGTGTTGTTTGATGTGATTTGAGGCCTCGAGCAGGTTTGTGGGAAGTTATGGAACTGAGTCGTGTGATTGGACGGGGTCCCGGGGGACCTCGGGTGAGGCTGCTGGATTTGGCTTCGCGAACGCGTGGTGGTGGACGCGAATGCATAGAAGGAAATGGGAGCTGGGGACCTAGGGTCGTTGGCTTATGCGAACGCGGAGTGGGGCGTGCGGACGCGGAGGTATAGGGAAGCTGTCCATCGCGAACGCGTAGAGTAAAATGTTGGTCTTGGATTCTGGGCTTCACGAACGCGGTGGAGCGGATGCGTTCGCGAAGAAAGATGGGCAGCACCTGGGCAGATTGTTTTAAATCGGGGGTTGAGTTCATTTCACCCATTTTTCACACGGCTAGGGCGATTTTGGAAGGCTTCAAAGAGGGATTTCCATCAAGCGACTTTAGGTAAGTGATTTCTTCCCATCCTTGAGTTAAAACACTTTGATTATACATAGATTAGACATGAAATTAGTAGAGATTTGGGATTTTTGAACAAAGAACTAGAATGAGTATTTTGGATTTTTAACCACGAATTTGAGCATTAAATTAAGAATAAATTATATATTTGAGTTCATAAAGTGTTGGATAATCGTTATTTTCAAAAAAATTCAGAATCCGGGCATGTGGGCCCGAGGGTAATTTTGTCAACTTTCCGATTAGAGTTGGGAATTTATATAAATTGAATTGTTATAAGTATTAGAGTATATTTTCATTAGTTTTCCCGTTATTTTGATAGTTTTGGGGCGTTGTCCATCAATTTGAGTCATCGGAAGGGCTTGGAGGCCGGTTATGAATCTTTGGAACGAGGTAAGTCTCCTTTCTAACCTTGTGAGGGGGAATTGTCCCCATAGGTAAACTAATTAAATATGTGCTACTATTTGTGGGGGCTACGTATGCACGAAGTGTCGGGAGTCCGTGCATAGCTACTATTATGCTTATGTCCGGGTAGTCTAGGACCCGAAAGCATGTTTTTATTTGCCGTACTTGTATCTTTGCTGATGAATTTCAAAATGTTTAAACCTTATCGAACTTGACAAACGAATTTCTAGAAAAAGATTTAAATGCTATCCTTGTGACCATTAAAAGAGAAAATTTCCATTTCTTGGGTAATTGTTTCCAGATATAGACGGAATGGACTGTTTGAATGTGTATGCTTATGTGTGACCGCTTCTCAATTTATATTCCGCGAGCGGGGTGATTCCCTTCCACTACTCTTATGGGATTGGGTCGTTCGCCTCAGCAGGATTTATGTACCACACTCTCATGGGAGCGGGCCGTATGCCACGACAGGTTAATAGATGCATCTATGGTTTGCGTTGTTCGACCCTTCGGCAGTGCACAGTTTACTTTTATGTTGGATTGGGTCGTTCGCCTCGGCATTTCCTATAAATATACATCATCCCCATGGAATCGTGCGGAATATTTGGCAAAAAGCCAGTTCATCTGAGGGTTTTCCCATTGATTTGGATTATGACAGCCTCTTTGATGAAATCCACTATATTTATTTATATGCTTAGACTACGGAGGGGATCTTGCTAATAGAGAGTCGAGTAAATTGTAAAGAGTAAAAAATGTACCACGTAATATGTACTTGTATGTCTTATGTAATTACATTGCTTTATATTAATTCATTTCTTTAGTGCACTTGATATTAGTGGACCTCTAGTAACTGTCAAAGTCGACCTCTCGTCACTACCTATTCGAGGTTAGGCGGGATATTTACTGAGTATACGTTATTTTCGTACTCATGCTACACTTGTTGTGCATTTTTATTGCACAGGTACATTCATAGATAGAGGCCCCTGCTTGACGCAGCGATGTGACTGACTTGGAGACTTAGACGAGTTGCACCATCTGGAGACGACCCACAGCCGGCAGAGTCTTCCTAAGATGTATTGTATTTATTTTAAATTCCTTGTCCAGTTTGTATTTCGGACAAGTATCGTAGTACATGTAAAATTCTTATATATTTGCTCATGCACTTGTGACACCGGGTTCTGGGGAAATTATGGGATTCATTCACTATTTAAATTTTTTAAGATATATTGTTTACTCAATGGAAGTTCGCTAATTATTATTTAAGAAAATGAAAAAGGAATGACTTCAAGAATTTTAAAAATAAAGATTTTATTTACTATTTAAATGGTTGGCTTGCCAGATAGTGGTGTCCGGCCCCATCACGACCTTAATAGATTTTGGGTCGTGACAATGTGGTATCAGAGCACTAGGTTCCCTTAGGTCTCACGAGTCATGAGCAAGTATAGTCATGAGGTAGTCTAGTAGAGTCTTGAGGATCGGTATAGAGACATCCGTACTTATCTTCGAGAGGCTACAGGGCTATTAGGAGTACTTCCCTTCTTGATTCCTCATAGTGCGGTTTGATTCCTTTGAGGCTTATGCCTACGTTCCTTCTTACTCAATCTTACGCATCGCGAAGCTCTTTCTATGAATCAGGAATTTGAGGAATGGTAATGGTACTACAGATATGGTGCGTGATGTTTTTCCATGCGTAACTGGTTAGGGCTATTGTCGTCGCTCTGCGAAAGGATAATATGTTGTTTCAGCTTAGTAGCTGTGTTTCTGAGGGCTTTGAGGCTATGATCGGGTTTTTATGATGCTTATGATTGGTCACCGCACGGTATTGACGTGGTGATAGGAAGCTTTCCCATGTGTTGAGACAATGAACGACTTGGAAGGAGTTCTTCTCAGAGCGTGATTCTGAGATTTCTGTATTTTATTTCCGGCGGAGGAAAGGCAATTGGACTATAAATGTGCATGATCAGGTTGATAAAGTAATAAGACTTGATGTTTTCAAGTGAGGTGGAACATTCATCAGTGATCTGATATCGTCGTCTTTGATCGAATAGAATATGATAAGTTCACTGGTGTTATAGTTTCTTCGGTTGCATTGGGTCAGAGTGTTGTGAAGTAATATGGAAGGAGCGGTTGCCAGAGGTCGTGGTGTGCGGTGGTTCAGTATTAAATAAGTATTTCTAAGAAAGGCGGCACGAGAAAGATGATCTTCGGAAAGGTTTGAAGTTGTGGTGATCTGCTGGTTTAAGGGCTACAAAGATAGTTATTGGCCTAAGGCAACGGCTGGGCAGCAAGGGATGAGAAAGGACACGTGGGAAGTGTCAGGTGATGGTTAAATTTATAAGAGGCCAGGTGTAAGGAAAGGAAGTCAGGTTGTTGTTTGCAGGATTGAGTTTAACCAAAGTGGGAGAGTGGCAGCGTAGCATATGAGTTCTGTGGTAAGATAGACACACCTCTTGAGGGGAAGTTTGGAGTGATTTTGGGAATTTTAGTGGGCGATGATTGGGTCCGCGGACTTAAATTGAAATATTGGATATTTCGGCGGACGGTTAAATACGACAGAGATGAGTTGTTCGGGATGAAGAAGGATGCAATATATCGGTGAGTTGGAAGATGTTGTTGTGCTTTTAGTGGATGTCCATGAGGAGCGGACGGACTGGTAAAGTTAGTAAATGAGGACGGGCGTAGGATGGAGTATTGATATCGTAGAGATTGTGCAATACAACGTTGTGGGAGGGAATTTGAGTATTCATGGAATGCTAACATGAGAATTTAGAAGAATTTGACAGGTTGGTTGAGCTAGATCATGTCAGCAATGAAGAAAGAACTTTGGTGGGGTCTAGAGTGGTGCAAGGAGCATCTTCAGGCTAAGTGGGAGAGTCTCACCGCCTGCGATTAGGTTGCAGGATTATTTTCTCATAGGGTTGCGGATTGTCAGCGTATTGGCAAGTTATTACAGTTAAGGGGAAATGAGTAGAATAGTAATTGAGCATGAGATTTGATAAAGGTGTGCAAGGGTTGGCCTTATTGAATCAGGTTTAGGCTTTGGAAAGATTCAGAATTTATGCTTAGTACAGAGGTAATTTACAAGTGAAGGGATTCAGTCAGGTGCTTTATCAAGATGGGTGTTCAGGTGCCAGCGAAGCCGCAGAGTTGATTATATTCAGGACCAAGCCAGAGTGTGTGGCTCTCAACAATGGTTCCAATGGATTCAAAGGTTAGAAGGTGGTGTCCAAGGATTTCAAGCCCACAGGATGGTTAAGAATCGAGTTTTTGCAGCAAAATTATGGGAAAGAGAAAATGGTTGGAGTGTTCTACGTCATCTTCGTCGTGTAGAGTAGCATTGGGGTTCAAAAATAAAAAGGAGAAAATGACTTCGGGTTCAGGGAAGGGTTATAAGAATGGGTACACCGGTCAGAGACGTGAATAAGCGTGCAAGGAGGGCATGAAATGGTTCATGGGTCTGGAAACGAAATGGTCTCGTGGAATGGAGTCACTCAAGGTGAGTGCGAATTGAGTTGCTATGTGTTGATTGGGGTTATCATTATTCCAACGGTGAGTACGAATTGAATTGAGGTAAGAAAGAGATTTCTATGTGATGAAGTGATCACCCTGGTTCAGAAGTCATGATGGAATTCTTGCGCTATCTCATATTGGCATGTTAGGTGCAGCAAGCAGTATGTAACTGGAAGTAAGGATCGCGGTTGCGGTTCAGTATTGACCAGGATGTCATGAGCTCGGATGAGCGAGAAAAAGGGGTTTGAATGTTTAGAGTAAGCTGGTGTTGTCTTTAGTGTCACCTGAGATCGGTGTTTGGTGAAAGATGCTTTGCATCCTAGTTATGGATTCTTGATTTGTTTTACAGCGTTAGTGTGGCCAGTAGTGGAGGTGCAGACTTGCTACCTTGTGTGGAAGATCATAGGAGTGTGACCATGGGATGATCGTATTAGTGTGACATGTAGTCACTTAATGGATTGAAGATTTGGATTGAGTATAAAGGAGTGTAACGTTGCTTATTTGAGAATTTATGCCTGGAAGGCGTTCGGTTCATCCGGTTGTGGATTGTGGGGTGTTTGTCTCGGCTATGATGGTCGTTCTTACGTATTATGAGAGGAAGTGGGTTAATATGGATCTAGGTAAAGCTATTAGCCTAGTTTGGTGCGAGCAAGGTAGACTCGATGTTTGTGGGTGGATTTAAATATGATTGTGGGCTCTGTATGAGCCAGGCGTGTTCATTTTGGTATAACGCTTTTCATGGAAAGGTATTAGAACATCAGATGTTGTTCCGTCTTCGTTCATATCATGTAATATTATGTTGTGCCGTGTGAGTTGTGGAACAATTTGATAATTTCTTATGTGTTGAGGTTCCACGTAGTGATGATGTTATGTGAGCATGATAGCTCTTGAGATTCAGAGTATATGTATATATCGCACCTCAGTTGTGCTCGAGTTTTGTAGCGTATGGCTCTATTAGTCTCCCCAGGATGGTATTATGCACTTAGCGTGCATGTGACCGATATTCGATATTTGTGGTAATGAGCAATTTAGCTCGGTGTGCGTATTCTTACGTGAATTTTATGTTATTTGGATCGGTTGGCACGCCGCCACAGGCATGTTATTTGGATCGGGTCGCCGCAACAGTGTGATGTTGAGTACGGTTCCCTATATCTATTTTCTTGTGTTTTGCTTTCTATTTCCGAGGAGAGTTCATAATAAGTTGCGTGAGTTGAATAGTCTTTTCCTGAGTCATTTCTTTATATATCATGTTCGACTTATGGCCTATTGGTGCGTTGTGGTATCATGTGAGACTGTTGGTCATGTTTGGGGTGATTTGTTGTCTGAGCAGTTCATACTGGGTGAGACGAGATTATTGGATCAGGGATCAGTGTGATAAGGTTATGTGAAGTGTATATTAAAGAACAAATACCAACAGTTGGTTCATAATGAGGTGACGATTCTAGTCAGGAGGAGAGATTCAATGATTTGTTGACTCTGCAGTTGGGTGTGAATTTCTAGACATCTCCTCCGTTATGTCGGCATTATAAGCTTTATGGCAGGACCTATATGTATGTCATGAGGTGCATTGGGAGCATCAGATTCGTGGAATTTTGGCTATTAAGGTTCAGGGAATATCATTGTGGTTAGATGATGAATTATGTGGTGCATGGTGCTAATTCAGCAAAGGTATGCAGCTATGTTCTGGTACATCGTGTGGTAGTTGATACGGTGTACATATATTGGAAACAGGCTTGGCAGAGGATTTCAGATGATGAAGACCTGGTTCTACGGCCCTTTGCCTAAATAGAAGAGGATATCTTCAGGATTGTTCGAGCAAGTGTACTCAACTGGGTTGTGGTAGCACGAGCAGGTGCACGAGGTGTTAAACAGTGATTTCAGATAACTCCAGAGTAGTTCTTAGCATGTTCGAGGAAGAACGTAAGTTTAAGTGGAAGAGAATGTAACGACCCAACCGGTTGTTTTGAGCCCTAGCGCGTCGTTCAGCGGTTTGAGGGCATGAGCAACTTCATTTCAGGTGATATGTCTTGTAGGTGTGGTCGGAATGGAATTTCGGGAAGTTTAGAGTCAATTTGGAAAGGAAATTCTCATTTTAGAAGCCTTAAGTTGGAAGAATCGGCTAAGATTGAATTTTTAAGTAAACGACCTCAGAATCAGGATTTGAAGGTTCTAGCAGGTTCGTATGATGATTTTGGACTTGGGCGTATGTTCGGATCGGGTTTTGGATGACCCGGAAGCATTTCGACACATATTGTAGAAGTCAGCATTTTAGAGGAAATTTCATAAGCTGGGTTGGAGTGAATTTTTGTGATATTGATGTCCGTTTGGGATTCCGAGTATGGGAATAGCTCCGTAGGGTGATTCTGGAGTTGGGAGCATGATCGGAAGTGAATTCGAAGGTCCGTAGGTTATTTTGGAGTCATTTGGCTAAAGATACAAATTTGAAGTTTTTTTGAGAAATCCGACCGGAAGTGGAAATTTTGATATCGGGGTCGGAATGCGATTCTGAAAGTTGGAGCAGGTCCGTAATGTTGAACGTGACTTGTGTGAAACATTTGGGGTCAATCGGACGTGATTTGATAGGTTTCGGCATCGAATATAGAAGTTTAAAATTTCAAAGTTCATAAAGCTTGAATTTGGAGAGCGATTCGTGGTTTTGGTGTTGTTTGATGTGATTTGAGGCCTCGAGCAGGTTTGTGGGAAGTTATTGGACTAAGTCGTCTGATTGGACGGGGTCCCGCGGGGCCTCAGTTGTGTTTCGGGGTGGTTTCGAGTCAATTTTGGGTGATTTGTTGTTGCTGGTTTGCTGGTATCGAGGTTGTACTTCGCGAACGCGGAGGGCCTCATGCGTTCGCGAAGAAGGAAAATCTGAGGCTGCTGGATTTGGCCTTCGCGAACGCGTGGTGGTGGACGCGAACGCATAGAAGGAAATGGGAGCTGGGGGCCTGGGGTCGTTGGCTTATGCGAACGCGGAGGTATAGGGAAGCTGGCCATCACGAACGTGTTCGTTGGGGTGCGAACGCGTAGAGTAACATGTTGGACCTAGATTCTATGCTTCACGAACGTGGTGGAGTGGATGCGTTCGCGAAGAAGTATGAGCAGCACCTGGGCAGATTGTTTTAAATCGGGGGTTGAGTTCATTTCACCCATTTTTCACACGGCTAGGGCGATTTTGGAAGTCTTCAAAGGGGGATTTCCATCAAGCAACTTTAGGTAAGTGATTTCTTCCTATCCTTGAGTTAAAACACTTTGATTATACATAGATTAGACATAAAATTAGTAGAGATTTGGGGTTTTTGAAAAAGACCTAGAATGTGTATTTTGGATTTTTAACCACGAATTTGAGCATGAAATTAAGAATAAATTATATATTTGAGTTCGTAAAGTGTTGGGTAATCGTTATCTTCGAAAAATTTCGGAATCCGGACACGTGGGCCCGAGGGTAATTTTGTCAGTTTTTCGAGCAGAGTTGGGAATTTATATAAATTGAATTGTTATAAGTATAAGAGTATATTTTCATTGGTTTGCCCGTTATTTGGATAGTTTTGGGCCGTTTTCTATCAATTTGAGTCGTCGAAAGGGCTTGGAGGCCAGTTATGAATCTTCGGAGCGAGGTAAGTCTCCATACTAACCTTCTGAGGGGGAATTGTCCCCATAGGTGAACTAATTAAATATGTGCTACTATTTGTGGGGGCTACGTACGCACGAAGTGACGGGAGTTCGTGCGTAGCTACTATTATGCTTATGTCCGGGTAGTCTAGGACCCGAAAGCATATTTTTATTTGCCGTACTTGTATCTTTGCTGATGAATTTCAAAATGTTTAAACCTTATCGGACTTGACAAACAAATTTCTAGAAAAAGATTTAAATGTTATCCTTGTGACCATTAAAAGCGAAATTTCCATTTCTTGGGTAATTGTTTCCCGATATAGACGGGATGGACTGTTTGAATGTGTATGCTTATGTGTGACCGCTTCGCAATCTATATTCCGCGAGTGGAGTGATTCCCTTCCACCACTCTTATGGGATCGGGCTGTTCGCCTCGACAGGATTTATGTACCACACTCTCATGGGAGCAGGTCGTACGCCACGGCAGGTTAATAGATGCATCTATAGTCCGCGCCGTTGAACCCTTCGGCAGTGCACAATTTACTTTTCTGTTGGATCGGGCCGTTCGCTTCGACATTTCCTATAAATATACATCATCCCCATGGAATCGTGCAAAATATTTGGCAAAAATCCAGTTCATCTGAGTGTTTTCCCCTTGATTTGGATGATGACAGCCTCTTTGATGAAATCCACTATATTTATTTATATGCTTCGGCTACGAAGGGGATCTTTCTAGTAGTTAGTCGAGTAAATTGTAAAGAGGAAAAATGTACCACGTAATCTGTACTTGTATGTCTTATGTAATTACATTGCTTTATGTTAATTCATTTCTTTAGTGCATATGATACTGTTGGACCTCTAGTAAGTGTCAAAGTCGACCTCTCGTCACTACCTCTTCGAGGTTAGGCAGGATACTTACTGAGTTCACGTTGTTTTCGTACTCATGATACACTTGTTGTGCATTTTTATTGCACAAGTACATTCATAGATAGAGGGCCCTGCTTGATGCAGCGATGTGACTGACTTGGAGACTTAGACGAGCTGCACCATCCGGAGACGACCCGCAACCGGCAGAGTCTTCCTCAGATGTATTGTATTTATTTTAAATTCCTTGTCCAGTTTGTATTTCGGACAAGTATCGTAGTACATGTAAAATTCTTAGATATTTGCTCATGCACTGGTGACATCGAGTTCTGGGGAAATTATGGGATTCATTCACTATTTAAATTTGTTAAGATATTATTGTTTACTCAGTGGAAGTTCGCTAATTATTATTTAAGAAAATGAAAAAGGAATGACTTCAAGAATTTTAAAAATAAAAATTTTATTTACTATTTAAATTATTGGCTTGCCCGACAGTGGTGTCCGGCGCCATCACGACCTTAATAGATTTTGGGTCGTGACATGAACTACCAATTCGAAGGTTGTTCACGTACCTTTCTAGAAATATTGTGTTCTTTCTTAAAGATTTATAATGTTTAGTTCTTTTACGAAAGTGTGTCACTAGGAAGGTTGGGACTTTTCATGAAAATATGCGCCTGTACATATTTTTAAAGACAAAATCGTTCGCGAACGAATGTGTTAATTCATTGGTCTATAATATGGTGAACCAACCGATGAAAATGAGAATAATCCATATCAAGTTGGATTTATTTCATGAATGAAGGTGCTACAATTTGCATATTATATGGACTTGTATTTCATTATGGAATATGATAAATAGCGTATAAATGCTAGAAAAGATGAAGTGGTTGTGAAATATGTTATATATTAAAAGGTTGTGGCCACAACTGATGCCAACCATTCCAGCTATTATTATCACAATTGGTTTGCAATACAAAGTTGAGATGTATCAGTATATAACAAAAGTTTGCATTGAGCTGTCATGAGAATGAAACAAGTCTTAAGATATTTGAAATATACTCAAAATTATGCTTTGCACTATAATAAGTATCCCACGGTAATGAAGGTGTATAGTGATACAAATTAGATCACAGGTTCGACTACTTCTAAATCCACAAGTGAATATATTTTCATAGTCGATGGAGGAGCGGTGTCTTGAAAACCATTTAAATAAATGTGCATTGCCCACTCTATAATGGAGGTTGAGTTTATAGCCTTAGACAAGGTCGGTGAAAAAGTAGAATGGCTCCGAAATTTTTTGAAGATATTTTTGTCACGATCCAAAATCCCACACGGGTTGTGATGGCGCCCAACACCGGGGTCAGGCAAGCCAACGGTATTTTATTAGTGAGATTTTCCTTATTAACACACCAACCCCACATATTCCCAAAGTTTTATACTTAGCTTGTTTAAATAAAAGCAGAAGCATTTACCATTTTAAATACATACAGCCAAAATGATCGTGATCCAACATATATATATATACAGTCCCAAAATAGAATCTACTAAGTGCGTGCCAGGAACTAGTGTCACAAGTCAATAGGCGACTAGTAGAATATACAAAAGATGATACAAGATATGCTGCTGTCTGAAAAGATATAGACAGAAATAAACAAAAGGTAACTCCATAGCACAACTGGGAATCGCCAAGGGAGGCAGCTCACCGTGGAGTCAGGTCCGGAATATGTCAAGCTCCGGTCGGATAACCAGAAACACCAACCCCAAAGCCTGTACAGTTAAGTACAGAAGTGCAGCATGAGTACATAAATATATATATGTACCCAGTGAGTATCCCGCCTAACCTCGAAGAGGTAGTGACGAGAGGTCCACATGACATTCACTAAGGTTCAATAGTATAATCTGACAAAATTTAATAAAAACAGTAGGCATATAAAGAAGTGAAGCATCAAGTATATATATAAGATACTGAAATCCAGGGAGAATACTGAGGATATATAAAACAATTACCACTTCACCTTTTTCCCAAATATCTGTCAGATCAATTTTCATGAAATTTAATAACAAATAAATCATACGCATGCAGGGTAAGGACATCCGATCGGAGTCATAGGGTAGTCACGCTCGTGCACTGCCAAAGGATAGATCGGCCCGTCCCAAAAGTGCACCTCTCAACCTCTCTATGCACTGCCGAAGAATTGATCGACCCGTCCCAAAAGTGCATCTCTCAAACTCTCTACGCACTGCCAAAGGATCGATCGGCCCGTCCCAAAAGTGCGTCTCTAAATCTCTCTATGCACTGCCAAGGGATCGACCAGCCCGTCCCAAAAGTGCATCTCTCAATCTCTCTATGCACTTCCGAAGGATCGATCGGCCCGTCCCAAAAGTGCGTCTCTCATAAGAGTGGGAAAATCACACTCTGCTCGCGGAATACAAATTGCAAGGCGGTCACATGCACCTACACTATTCCTTTCTTAAAAGAGAATACCTTTCCATGATCAATTTCTTACAAGTTTTCTCAAATTTCATAACTTTGGGGAAGTAAGCAATATGAAATTGTAAATTCAGCACGCATATAGTTCATAACAAGTAAAACACAAGGCATGATGTAGGCCTAACTACCCGAACATAATAGTAATAGTCGCTACGTACGGACTCTCGTCACTTTGTACATACGTAGCCCCCACAAATTACCACATATAGCATTTAAATCACCTAGGGGGACAATTCCCCCTTACAAGGTTAGAAAGGAGACTCACCTCGTGTCGAAACTACCCCGCGGACCAAGGATGCGCCCGAATCTCCGAACTTCACAGCCGAGGACTCGCAACTAGTCAAATACAGTATAATGACATCAACGCATGCTCAAAGTAGGGCAATTATCCTAATTTTTTCAATAATTCAACATTCTTGAGAAATTCTCAAAATCCAATAAATTCTCGAAGGGAACACTCACCCAAAGCCTAAGGATCATTAATATATGATTCTTACTTGAATTCATATAAATTCACAGGAAAATTCTCAAATTATCACAAGTTCTAGGTTACTACCCAAATTCTTGATTTTGCACTAATTTATGTAGTTAATTAAGCTATAAATACATGCATGAAGCTAATTTTTGAGTAAACTTTACTTACCTTAGAAGACCAGGTCGTTAGCCCCTTAACAATGGAGGAAATCGCCCAAGGAAGAAGAAAGAAATGAGAAAAATGAGTCTAAAATCCGTGTATAAAAACACACTGTCTGGATAGTGTTTTCGTACATGTGGCTTTAGGACCGCACCTACAGTCTCGCACCTGCGAGTGAAATCTCGCACCTATGGAAATGGACTGGGGAGCCTGGGCCCGCACCTGCGGAGTGGAGACCGCACCTGCGAAATATTGTCCGCACCTGCGATAATTTGCCAGGCCACTGAGGGATCGCACATGCGATGTTGGAGACCGCAGGAGCGGTCCCGCACCTGCGACTGGGCAACCGCACCTGCGGTCACACCAGAACAAGTGCACCAACAACTATGTTTTGCTGGTTTTTAGCCCCGTTAGGTGCTCGGGAGGCACATGGGCCCAGCCGAGCCCTAGTCCCAATATACCAACGAGTCCCAAATCATAATACATACTCGCTCGAGCCTTCGGAACATCCAAAACAATGCTAAAACTCGAAATCACACCCCCAAACCCCAAGAACCAAACTTAAGAACTTTAAGTTTTCTAGACTTCACTAACAACGTGCCGAACCGACCTATACAACTCAGAATGACACCAAATTTTGCAGGCAAGCCATAATTAACATAACAGAACTATTCCCGATCTCAGAATTTCGCTCGGACCTCGATAACACAAAAACATGCCCCAAACCAAAATATGAACTTAATGAACTTCTTATTTCAATATTGGGCGCCGAAATGCTCCCAGGTCATCAGAAACCCATTCCGAACATACGCCCAGGTCCGAAATCATCACACGAAGCTACCGGAACCGATGAAACTCGATTTCGAGGTCGGTTACCCAAAATATTGACCAAAGTCAAACTTGGCCTTAAAGGCCAACCTTAAGGAACCAATTGTTCCTATTGCACTCTAAACACCTCCGAATCCCGGACCACCAGTCCCCCGCAAGTCATAAATCATAAAAAGTCGCTATGGAAAGTTTCATTTAGGGGAACAGAGTCCGATAACACAAAATGACCGGTCGGGTCGTTACAATTTTATTTTTTACCGAACCTTAGCACCTATATGCATACATTGTGATAGTTAGGTGTTAATAGGAAGGGTTGCAACATTATGCATAACGGAAACTCTCGTCACATAGGACAAAGACATAATACCGTTAGAGAACTACTCTCTAGGAAAATTATCATAATTGACTACGTGAAGTCAAGTAAGAATATGTCAGATCCAATTACAAAAGGCATAACTATAGAGGTAGTTGGGAGATCATTGAAGTGAATGGGACTATGGTCGAGGAAAAATCATTGTGGAGGTAACTCTACCTAGAAGACTGAAGATCCCAAGATATAGGTTCAAAGAGATCAAACAACGTCATTAATGATTGTTTAACATTGTCAAATAAAATTTTGGTCAATTCTCGTGATGAAGACAATGTTCAGTACCAAGGATAAAGCGCTAAGGCTTTTTAATGGTATATAAGTTTGATATAGGGTATATCAAATAAAGTATCTACGAGATAGAATATTTGGGAATCACCTATGTAAGTATGAAGTATTAGCCGCTTCAAGGATAATACTGTAAGGCCAATTTCTCTATGCACTTATGAAACCAGGAGATGTCCATGGCTTAAACAAACTCAATAATGAGAACCAAAGACAATAAGGGTTGATTGTGTGACTTATGGTTGTCTAGGTATACATCAAAGCTCAACGATTCAAAGATATCAAATCTACCGATTGACCGAGTATATCCGACATTTGTTCACTACGTAAAGTTCAAAGAGAAACCTACTTATCCAGATGCGATTAATCCTTACTTGCGAATCACACAAGTTTTTGCGTGTTTTTTAAACATATTGCCATTCCCCATTCATGTGGAGGATTGTTAGGTTTCGTGAATGTGTGTGAATGGTAAATAGAAGAAGTGTATTTTGAATTGCACCTCTTCATTTTTACCTTTCATTGTCTATAAATTTAAAGGCTTAGCCTCAATTTTCATATATAAACAATCAGAAAACTTCTCCTCTCTTTTTATATTTTTGTATTATATTTTTCAAAAAAAAAATAATGTAAGTGTCATGTGTGATTTTTTCCATTTGTTGAATTTGTTGAAGTTCTGTAATTTGAAGTGTCGCTGGTATAAAATAGTTTTCCCGTTCTATCTTGGAAGAATTAATCCATAACCTTGGACAACAATGAGGGGATTAAAGTCCTTATGTAACGACCCGACCAATCGTTTTTATTTCTAGAATATTGTTTCCTTAATTAAGACTCCCCATATGTGCCTTTATAATTTTATGATTTGCGGGGATGGTTGACTTGTGTTTGGAAGGGTTTGGTCGGAATTAGAACACTTACTTCCTTAATAGTGGCCTAAGATGGCCAAGTTTGATTTGAGTCAACATTTTTAGTAAACGACCTTGGAACCGGGATTTGATGATTCTAATAAGTTTGTATGATTATTTTGGACTTGGGCGTGTGTTCAGATCGAGTTTCGGATGATCCAAGAGCATTTTGGCACCTAATGAGTTGAAAGTTGGCGCATTAAGGTTTTCAAGTCCTTTAAATTTGGTTTGGAGTAGAATTTTGTGTTATCGAGGTCCGTTTGAGATTTTGAGACTGAAATAGTTCCTTATGGTAATTTATGACTTGTACGCAAAAATTGGTGTCATTCCGAGTAGTCTAAGTATGATTCGGTGCGTTCGGAGTAAGTTGGAAAAGCTTGAAGTTCATAATTTGATTCAATTTGATTTTGGGGTGTGATTCTTAGTTTTGATATTGTTTTACGTGTTCCTAGGGTTCGAGCAGGTTCGTGGGTTCGAGCAGATCTGTTTTATGTTTAAGAACTTGTTGGTACGTTTGAAAGAGACACTACAAGAAAAACTCGAATTACATGGGAATTTTATGTGGGATTTCCGCAGATAATTGCTGGGGATTTTCATGCGAAAATCTCAAAGTTCCTAAATTTTGGAATATTTACCTGCAAACATGATTATCCCAGGTAAATCCACAAGTAAATTTGGCACCACTTAGCGCCAGTATATTACCTGGGGATTTATTTAGGAAAATAAGTCCCAATTATTATTTGCATAGGTAATTTCGTAGGTAAACAATAAAAAATTTGAAAATTTTATTTCCTTTATGAATTCGTAGAAAATTTCCCGGATAACAATTACTTGCGGATTTAGCTCGAATTATATTTTTGGAATTTACCTGGGGGTATTATTACTTGGGGAATTACCTGAGGATTTGTTATCACAATATTTGTTTTGGATATAATTTCTTGAGAATTAACCTGGGGATGTTATTACCTGGGGATTTTGTTGCTGCGATATTAGTTGGGGATTATTTCTTGAGAATTTACCTAGAGATTTTCTTGCTTAGGGAATTACTTGAGAATTTTATTGCTGCAATTTAGCTGAAGGTTATTTTTTGGGGATTTACTTGAAAGTTTTGTTACATAGAAAATTACTTGAGCATTTTGTTGTTGTAATTTTAGCTTGAGATTATTTCTACCTGGGAATTTTATTGTCTGAAATTTTATTGTTGCATATCTAGATGAAGCTATAATCTTGGGGATTTACCTGGGCAGAGTTTCGATTTTGAATTTACAAAAGTTTTATCTATTTAAAAGTTACAAAAACTATTAATTTTATCTATTTATTTATTAGTAAGTATAGTTAAAATGGTGACCCTACATGAAAGTTAATAATGTGATGAAAATTAAGTTACATGTACAAACCGTAACCATTTTATTTAACGTTCTATCTCCTACATATGTCATTTTTTCACATTTATTTAAAATGATGAAAATAAATTATATTATTTAAGCGATATTAGTTCGTATATTTTGGTATTGAGACTTAATTAGATATCAAGTGATTTTATGATTCTACCTGCAAACATCATCTCTTAATTAATCTAACATTATTGAAGTAACTTAATCTTGTATATGTTGTTAGAATTAGGGCAACAATTTTCACCAATTTTGTAGTCATATATAATGTGTATATCTCTCGTTAGTTTATGTATTTATTATAGAAAAGGGAAGATGATCGATCAGGAGTATAATTGTCATTTTACCTGCTATTTTAGTTTTTAAACGTATAATTACATGATATTATCTCCTCCACAAAAACCCTGACAAAATTCTAGAATTATAACTGTGAAGCACTTCTCTGCATTTCCTTCTTCTCTTCTAGCTTAGTAAACTTTTCCTTGATGTTCGTCTTTTTCTTTTCAAATACTTTGATTTCATGTTGTCATCGTTGATGTCGTAGTAACAAAGGGTAAACTATTTAATTTGAGTCTTTTGGTATAGCTTTTTGGTTAAGAGCATTTGGATTTTTCAAGTTAAGGTTTACTAATATGAGAATCTGAACATTAAAGAATTAGACCCATTTCAGGATAAACTTATTTTGATGTTCTTATTATTTGGTCCCGCAATTTATGTGATAATTGAGAATATTCTTGTTTTTCTGTTTGGACTTAGAGGACAATTCCAATGAGAACAGATAATATTTACTTAGATCAAACCAGATATGGGAACTCATAAAATTGGGTATATACTCAAATGACCTACTAATAGATGCGAGTTTGAGAAGTCTGAAAGTTATAAAAAGAAATTGCAGAAGTAACTTTTGCAGGAGAGTAGATTTTTAAGTTGAGGAAAGTCAATCTTTTGCAGATGACTTTCCCTTTTCTTAATCATCTTTTTTGTCTCCCATAAATCTCTTTTATTAGTAATGAAAATTTATTTGTACCCAAATGTTTATAAATTCAAGACATGCATACGTCTTTTATACACATATTTATCATTTATCATAGTAAATTAAAGAAAAATATGTTTTCTTACTTTCATTGCAAATGTAAATTTATTGATTTGATTAGCGAATCTTACACAAGTAATCTTTGAGGGTATATATTTAAATTTCAAGATATGATTTTCTTCTCATTTTTTTTCGAAACCTCATAAAATTTCCACGTATCATGTCTGATATATATGGGATCATATTTGAAAGAGATTGTTTCTGCCAAACTACCTTTCTAATGTTTGTCGGAAAGAGTTTGTGTTCAAAGAGATTGTATTTGAAAGTGTTTGAACTTTATTTTTGTTCTGAATTTGATTAATTCACGATTTGAGTTTGAGCTTTCTTTGGCTTTCCAATGTGGCAGAAGACATAGTTTGAACTTTCTTTGGCTTTCCAATGTTTTTTAGCTTTACCCAGAGGCGGATCCAGGATTTTAATTTTATGGGTTCAGTATTTACGGTTTTTAGTATTGAACCTATTATATTTTTAAAGTTATGGGTTCAGATCCACTACATGTAATTTTGGTGAATTTTTACACTAAATTTATACTCCGTGTCGAAAGTACTGGGTTCAGATGAACCCGATACTATAACACTACATACGCCTCTGGCTTTACCCACTTCCTTTTGTTATTTTTAGTGTCGAAAGGCTATTGTAACGACCCAGTCGGTCGTTTTAAGAATAAGCGCCTCGATCCCCTATTAACTGCTTCTCCCATGTCTATTTATGTTATTGGAACTTGCCGGAGCGTTGAGTGATGGAATCCGGGGTGATTTTGGACACATAGTCCATAAATGTGGAATTTAGCTTTAGAAATCAGGTTGTAGCTAGAGCTGTGTGAAGACGGATCCGGAATGGAATTCTATCCACTTAAATTGGCGAAAGTTAAAATTTCGGCGATTTTGGCCGATAGGTGAAATTTTGATATCAGACTCGGAATGGATTTCCGAAAGCGACAGCAAGTCCGTAATGTCATTTATGACCTGTGTACAAAATTTGAGGTCATTCGGATGAGTTTAGACGTGTTTCGACATCGGATGTGAATTCTAGAAATTTCCTAAGTTCTTAAGCTCTAATCTATGCATAATTGATGATTTTGATGTTATGAGAAGTGTTTTTAAGGCTCGACCAAGTTTGAACAAGGTATTAGGGTCAGTTGGTAGGTTTGGTTGAGGTCCGGGGGGCCTCGGGGTTGTTTCGGATGCCCAACGGGTGAGTTTGAGAATTTGAGAACAGCTAAACCATTCTGGTCCTGGTGTCTCGCACCTGCAATGGTATTTCCGCATGTGCGGGCACGCATGTGCGAAAGGGGTGTCGCAGGTGCAACCCCAGGTCACTTAATGAATTTCCGCACCTGCGATTGGGTTTCCGCAGGTGCGGCATCGCATGTGCGATCCCAGTATCGCAGGCGCGAAATATCTGGGCAGTTTATACCAAAAATCCGAGGGTTTGAATTTCATAATTCCAAAATTGATTGTGAGCTCGGAACTTGGCGATTTTTAGTGGGATTTGAAGAGGAGAATCATAGGTAACGTTTTCTGACCTTAATCCCTTTGTATATAGATAATCTCTATCATTTTCCTCAATCTAATCAATGAAATTGGATGAAAAACCATGAAAATGAGATGAAATTTTTCCAAGTAGAAATCTGAGGATTTAGGGAGATTTAGATGTTGGATTTTGTTGATTCTTGTTCGAGTGGGTTCATGAGCGTATGGGTGTTCGGGAAATATAAATTTTACCCGATTCCGAGACGTGGGCCCGGGGGACTTTTGGGCAAATTTCTAATTTCCCGCATTAGCTTATAAATAATTAGCTATTTTGTTCCCTTGAAGTGATATTTACACCATTGCAATCGATTTGAATAGATATGGGCCACCCAGAGTCAGTACTCGTGGCAAGAGCGTGGTATTGAGTTGATTAGCACAGTCAAGGTAAGTGGCTTGCCTAATTCTGTGTTGGGGACTTTCCCTTAGGCATTTTATACTGATTTTGTTACGTGGACGCCGTGTACGTGAGGTGACGAGTGCGTACACGGTTCATTGTTTCTAAAATTCTATTTTACTACTATGAAATCGCTCATTTTCATTCATATATTACTGTTTCATCTTAATAGAGTAGATAGCTTAAGAGTAAGCATGCCTACCTGTTCTGACTTGATTTCCTCTTATTTGCTACTAGTCACATCATGCTTAGGTAGCTTTACTCTATACTTGCTTGTTATTTTTCCTGACTGTTTAAATTAAGCCATAATTGACATAATTTTGCTTTGCACATTTAAATTGGGACTAGGACCGAGATCCGGGAGCTTTCCCCCTGTACTGCATTTCATATTTAAATTGGGACTATGGACAAAGATCCGGGAGCTTTCCCCCTGTACTGCATAGCATATTTAAATTGGGACTACGGACTGAGATCCGGGAGCTTTTCCCGTGTAATGCATTGCACATTTACTGTTGAGATATATGTTGTGCTGAGCCGAGGGCTCTCTTTCTGTTATTAAATATTTCCGTTTTTGTAAATCCTGTTTATCATTGCTTATTTATATTTCACTGTTTTAAATTATATATTGACTTGTTTTACAAACTCAGTAGGGTCTCAACCTGACCTTGTCACTACTTGACTGGGGTTAGGCTTGGCACTTACGGAGTACCGAATGTGGAGTACTCACGCCCTTTCCTGCGCATGTTTTCCCAATGTGCAGATCAAGGTACCAACACCCAGTATCGTGGCTAGGAGTCGTTCTAGCAGCAGCCAGGAGACCGCGAGGTAATTCTGCTGCATCCGCAGAATTCCACGAGTCCCCTTCTACTCTAGTATAGGCATAGAAGACTTATGTATTTTTCCACTGTTTTCATTGTATAGAGATACATTTAGTACAGAGTTTGTGACTACAGTGATATTCCGGGTTTTTGGAAGTGAAAGTGTATATGCTGAGCAGCTACGTTATATTTACTTGAGTTATTTTATGTCTTTATTTTATTGATTATGTCATTTTTCGCAAATGTTAGGCTTACCTAGTCATAGAGACTAGGTGCTGTCACGATACCTTTCGGAGGGTAAAATGGGTCCTGACAAGTTGGTATCAGAGCGTCTACGTTCATAGGAGTCACAAGTCACAAGCCAGTTTATTAGAGTCTCGCGGATCGGTGCGGAGACGTCCGTATCTATCTTCGAGAGGCTATGTAACTGTTAAGAACAATCAAATTCTTTTGAATTCCTTATCGTGCTAGTTGCTGTCATCAAATTCTTAAACTCTATTCTATTCTTGCTTGCATATGGTTCGTACCCGTACCGGACGTACTGATGACCAGGAACCCGAGCCCCCAATCAGAGCCACGAGAGGCAGGGGTCGGGGCAGAGGACGAGCACGCGGTGCAGCCCGAGCACCGGTTAGAGCAGAGGTAGAGGAGCCCCCAGCAACTACAGTTTGAGGGGCACAGGAGGTCCGTATTGTTACTCCAGACCTCCAGGAGACATTGGCTCAGTTCTTGAGTGCCTTCAGTACTCTGTCTCAGGCGGGTCTACTCCCGATAGCTCCAGCTACATCCCAGAACGGAGGAGGGACATAGACTCCCGCAGCCCGTACTCCCGGGCAGAGGGTTCATATTGGGCAGGTTCCAGAGTATATTCCTATGCCCCCAGCAGCTCCAGCTCAGCATGAGACTAGGATAGTTTTTCCTGAGGAAGAGCAGCTCCGACTTGAGAAGTACAAGAAGTACCACCCGCCTGAGTTCAGCGGACTAGCTTCGGATGACGCCCTAGGTTTTCTTGAGGGGTGTCATCGCATTCTCCGCACTATGGGTATTATGGAGACGAGTGAGGTTTCTTTCACTGCTTTCCAGCTGAGGGGAACAGCTTATCAGTGGTGGCGTGCTTTTGAGCTTAGTAGCCCGGACGAGACAGCTTCACTTACTTGGGCTCAGTTTTCCGAGATGTTCTTACTTGAGTTTGTCCCTCAGAGCTTCAAGGATGCTTGGCATGTGGAGTTTGAGAAGCTACGCCAGGGTGCCATGACTGTGTCAGATTATGTAGTCCGTTTCAGCGATTTGGCTCGCCATGCACCAGCTTTGGTTTTCACTGTCAGAGAGAGGGTTCGACGTTTTATTGAGGGACTCCACCCCAGTATTCGGACCAGTATGGCCAGAGCTGGAGACCGATATTACTTACCAGCAGGCTGTGATTATTGCCCGGAGGATTGAGACTATGTTAGCTCGGGACAGGGAGGAGAGAGAGGCCAAGAGGTCTCGAGAGACTGGTCATTTTTAGGAGCCCATGAACGAGCAACACGCTATGGTAGGGGTTTTGTGAGTCGCCCTGTTCATTCAGCTCTCCCGGCAGCCAGCGGTATTCCAGCTCCTCCTAGACCTCAGGAGCCTTATTATGCACCACCACTATCTCAGGTGCCTCCTGCTCAAGGTGCTATCACTGGCCAGTCCTGCAGGCCAGTTCAGAGTCAGCAGCGGCTGTCACATCCTCCGAGGGGTTTCTTTGAGTGTGGTGACCCTCATCATATGATCAGAGAATTCCCAAGAGCGAGGAGGGGCGCACCACCTAAGACTTATCAGGGTGCACCACCTTAGACTTATCAGGGTGCACCCCCTCAGGCTTATCATGCCCCACGTCTTCCACCAGGTCCTCTAACTATTCTTCCAGCCCTAACTGCTACCCTACCACCTCAGGCAGCTCGAGGTGGAGGTCAGGGAGGCCGAGGTCGCTCTAGAGGGGGAGGCCAGGCCAGGTACTATGCTCTTCCGGCCCGGTCCGAGGCCATTGCTTCAGATTCATTCATTACAGGTATTGTTATCGTTTGTCATAGGTATGCATCGGTGTTATTTGACCCAGGCTCTACATATTCATATGTGTCTTCCTATTTTGCTTCACATCTGGGGATAGCCCGAGATTCTTTGAGTTCCCCTGTTTATGTTTCTACACCGGTGGAGATTCTCTTGTTGTGGACCGCGTATATCGGTCATGTTTGATTGCTATCAGTGGTTTTGAGACCACAGCTGATTTACTACTACTCAGTATGGTAGATTTTGATGTTATATTGGGTATGGATTGGTTGTCTCCCTATTATGCTATTCTTGATTGTCACGCCAAGACCGTGACGCTAGCTATACCAAGATTTCCGAGGTTAGAGTGGAGAGGTTCCTTGGAGTATACTCCCCGCCGAGTCATTTCTTTTCTTAAGGCTCAGCGGATGGTTGAAAAGGGGTGTGATGCATATTTGGCTTATGTGAGAGATGTTAGTACTGAGACCCCTACAGTTGAGTCAGTTCCAATTTCCAGGGACTATTCTGATGTATTTCCAGCTTATCTTCCGGGTATGCCACCCGATAGAGACATTGATTTCGGTATTGACTTGTTGCCGGGCACTCAGCCCATTTCCATTCCTCCTTATCGCATGGCTCCTCCTGAGTTGAAGGAGTTGAAGGAGCAGTTACAGGAGTTGCTTGAGAAGGGATTCATCAGGCCCAGTGTATCACCTTGGGGCGCTCCGGTATTATTTGTGAAGAAAAAGGATGGCTCGATGAGTATGTGTATTGACTACTGGAAGCTGAATAAGGTGACAGTGAAGAACATGTGCCCATTGCCTCGCATTGATGATCTATTTGACCAGTTACAGGGTGCTAGAGTGTTCTCCAAGATTGATCTACGTTCTGGTTATCATCAGTTGAAGATTCGGGAACCGGATATCCCGAAGACTGCCTTCAGGACCAGATATGGCCACTATGAGTTCCTTGTTATGTCATTTGGGCTGACCAATGCCCCAGCAGCCTTCATGCACCTGATGCACAACATATTTCGGCCTTATCTTGATACTTTCGTCATTGTGTTCATTGATGACATTCTGGTATATTCTAGGTCCCAGGAGGACCATGAGCAGCACTTGAGGACCGTGCTTCAAACATTGAGGGAGAAGAAGTTGTATGCCAAGTTTTCTAAGTGTGAATTTTGGCTTGATTCTGTGGCATTCCTAGGCCACGTGGTGTCTTCGGATGGGATCAAGGTAGATCCGAAGAAGGTGGAGGCGGTTCAGAGTTGGCCCAGACCGTCCTCAGCTACTGAGATCCGCAGTTTCCTCGGTTTGGCTGGGTATTATCGCCGTTTTGTGGAGGGATTTTCATCCATTTCAGCGCCTATGACCAGACTGACCCAGAAGGGTGCATCTTTTATATGGACTGAGGAGTGTGAGGAGAGCTTTCAGAAGCTCAAGACAGCCCTGACTACAGCTCCTATGTTGGTTTTGCCTACCGGTTCCGGATCCTATACAGTTTATTGTGATGCTTCGAGGATTGGCTTGGGAGCGGTGTTGATGCAGGACGGTAGGGTGATTGCCTACGCGTCTAGACAGTTGAAGGTCCATGAGAAAAACTAACTTGTTCATGATCTCGAGTTGGCAACAATTGTTCACGCCCTGAAGATATGGCGTCATTATTTATATGGTGTCCCATGTGAGATATTCACGGATCACCGGAGTTTGCAGCACATAGTCAGGCAGAAGGATCTAAATTTGCGCCAGCGTAGGTGGTTGGAGTTGCTAAAGGAGTATGACATCACTATATTATACCACTCGGGAAAGGCCAATGTGGTGGCTGATGCCTTGAGTCGCCAGGCGAAGAGTTTGGGGAGTTTGGAATACTTTCATGCAGCTGAGAGGCCTCTAGCCTTAGATGTTCAGTCCTTAGCCAGTCAGTTCGTGAGATTGGATCTTTCTGAGCCTTGCCGGGTATTAGCTTGTGGGGTTGCTCGATCTTCCTTTCATGATTGTATCAGAGAGCGCCAGTATGATGATCCCCACCTTTTGGTTCTTCAGGATAGAGTCCGGCGGGGTGATGCTAGGGATGTGACTATAGGATATGACGGGGTGATGAGGATGTAGTCCGTATCTGTGTGCCCAACGTGGATGTGCTTCGGGAGTTGATTCTTGAAGAGGCCCATAGTTTGCGGTATTCCATCCATCCGGGTACCGCGAAGATGTACCAGGATCTGAGACAGCACTATTGGTGGCGAAGAATGAAGAAGGATATAGTGGAGTTTGTAGCCAAGTGTCTCAACTGTCAGCAAGTCAAATGTGAGCATCAGAGACCGGGAGGGTTACTTCAGCAGATTGAGCTTCCAGAGTGGAAGTGGGAGCGGATCACCATGGACTTTGTGGTTGGACTTCCTCGGACTTTGAGGAAGCATGATGCTATTTGGGTGATTGTGGATCGGCTGACCAAATCAGCCCATTTCCTTCCAGTACTGACTACATATTCATCGGAGAGGTTGGCTGAGATTTATATCAGATAGATTGTTCGCCTCCATGGTATTCCAGTATCTATCATTTCAGATAGAGGTACACAGTTCACTTCACGGTTCTGGAGAGCCGTTCAGCAGGAGTTAGGCACCAGGGTAGAGTTGAGCACAACTTTTCACCCTCATACGGACGGGCAGTCCGAGCGCACGATTCAGATTCTCGAGGATATGCTCCGTGCCTGTGTGATGGATTTTGGAGGGTCATGGGATCGATAATTGCCTCTTTCAGAGTTTTCTTATAACTACAACTACCAGTCCAGCATCCAGATGGCGCCGTATAAGGCTTTGTATGGTAGGCGGTGCAGGTCTCCCGTAGGATGGTTTGGGTCAGGCGAGGCCTGATTGTTGGGTACATACTCGGTTCAGGATGCCCTAGACAAGGTGAAGGTGATTCAGGGGAGACTTCGCACAGCTCAGTACAGGCAGAAGTGTTATGCGGACCGGAAGGTACGTGACTTGGCATTTATGGCTGAGTGATCAGGTTTTGCTTCGGGTATCGCCTATGAAGGGCGTCATGAGGTTCGGGAAGAAGGGCAAGCTGAGTCCGAGATTTATTGGCCATTTTGAGGTGTTGCGATGTGTTGGGGAGGTTGCTTATGAGCTAGCCCTGCCCCCCAGCCTAGCAGGGCTTCATCCGGTGTTCCACGTCTCCATGCTCCGGAAGTATCACGGTGACCCGACTCATGTCTTGGATTTCAGCTCAGTCCAATTGGACAAGGATCTATCATATGTTGAGGAGCTTGTGGCTATATTGGACAGGCAGGTCAGAAAGCTCAGGTCAAAGAATATTGTGTCAGTAAAGATTCAGTGGAGAGGTTAGCTAGTCGAGGAGGCGACTTGGGAGCCCGATTAGGATATGCGGAGTCAGTACCCTCATCTTTTCCCAGCTTCAGGTATGTTTCTATGCTCGTTCGAGGACGAACGATTTTCTTAAGAGAGGGGAGTATGTAACGACCCGGTCGATCGTTTTAATAATTAGAGCCCCGATCCCCTATTAACCGCTTCTCCCATGTCTATTTATGTTATTGGAACTTTCTGGAGCGTTGAGTGATGGAATCCGGGGTGATTTTGGACACATAGTCCATAAAAGTGGAATTTAGCTATAGAAATCTGGCTGTAGCTGGAGCTGTGTGAAGACGGATCCGGAATGGAATTCCGTCGACTCCGTTAGCTCCTTTGGGTGATTTTGGGGTTAGAAGCGTGTTCAGAATGTGTTTTCGAGGTTGGTTGTGGATCTAGGCTTGAATTGGCGAAAGTTAGAATTTCGGCGATTTCGGCCGATAGGTGAAATTTTGATATCGGACTCGGAATGAATTTCTGAAAGCGACAGCAGGTCCGTAATGTCATTTATCACATGTGTGCAAAATTTGAGGTCATTCGGATGAGTTTAGACGTGTTTCGGCATCGGATGTGAATTCTAAAAAATTCCTAAGTTCTTAGGCTTGAATCTATGCATAATTGATGATTTTGATGTTATGAGATGTGTTTTTAAGGCTCAACCAAGTTTGAACAAGGTATTAGGGTCAGCTAGTAGATTTGGTTGAGGTCCCGGGGGCCTCGGGGTTGTTTCGGATGCCCAACGGGTGAGTTTGAGAATTTGAGAACAGCTGAACCATTCTAGTTCTGGTGTCTCGCACTTGCGATGGTATTTCCGCAGGTGCGGGCACGCAGGTGCGAAAGGGGTGCCGCAGGTGCGACCCCAGGCCACTTAATGAATTTTCGCACCTGCGATTGGGTTTCCGCAGGTACGGCACTGCAGGTGCGATCCCAGTGTCGCAGGTGCGAAATATCTGGGCAGTTTATACCAAAAATCCGAAGGTTTGAATTTCATAATTCCAAAATCAATTGTGAGCTCGGAACTTGGCGATTTTCAGTGGGATTTGAAGAGGAGAATCATAGGTAACGTTTTCTGACCTTAATCCCTTTGTATATCGATAATCTCTATCATTTTCCTCAATCTAATCAATGAAATTGGATGAAAACCCATGAAAATGGGATGAAATTTTCCTAAATAAGAATTTGAGGATTTAGGGAGATTTAGACGTCGGATTTTTTTTATTCTTATTCGAGTGGGTTCATAAGCGAATGAGTGTTCGAAAAATATAAATTTTACCCGATTCCGAGACGTGGGCCCGGGGGACTTTTGGGCGAATTTCCTAATTTCGCGTATTAGCTTATAAATAATTAGCTATTTTTTTCCCTTGAAGTGATATTTACACCATGCAATCGATTTGAATAGATTTGGGCCACCGGAGTCAGATACTCGTGGCAAAAGCGTGGTATTGAGTTGATTAGCGCAGTCAAGGTAAGTGGTTTGCCTAATTCTGTGTTGGGGACTTTCCCTTAGGCATTTTATACTGATTTTGTTACGTGGACGCCGTGTACGTGAGGTGACGAGTGCGTACACGGTTCATTGTTTCTAAAATCCTATTTTACTACTATGAAATCACTCATTTTCATTCATATATTACTATTTCATCTTAATAGAGTAGATAGCTTAAGAGTAAGCATGCCTACCTGTTCTGACTTGATTTCCTCTTATTTGCTACTAGTCACATCATGCTTAGGCAGCTTTACTCTATTCTTGCTTGTTGTTTTTCCTGACTGTTTAATTAAGCCATAATTGACATAATTCTGCTTTGCACATTTAAATTGGGACTAGGACCGAGATCCGGGAGCTTTCCCCCTGTACTGCATTTCATATTTAAATTGGGACTATGGACAAAGATCCGGGAGCTTTCCCCCTGTACATCATAGCATATTTAAATTGGAACTACGGACTGAGATCCGGGAGCTTTCCCCGTGTACTGCATTGCACATTTACTGTTGAGATATATGTTGTGCTGAGCCGAGGGCTCTCTTTCTGTTATTAAATATTTCCGTTTTTGTAAATCCTGTTTATCATTGCTTATTTATATTTCACTGTTTTAAATTATATATTGACTTGTTTTACAAACTCAGTAGGGGCTCAACCTGACCTCGTCACTACTTGACTGGGGTTAGGCTTGGCACTTACGGAGTACCGAATGTGGAGTACTCACGCCCTTTCCTGTGCATGTTTTCCCCATGTGCAGATCTAGGTGCCAGCACCCAGTATCGTGGCTAGGAGTCGTTCTAGCAGCAGCCAGGAGACCGCGAGGTAATTCTGCCGCGTCCGCAGAATCCCACGAGTCCCCTTCTACTCTAGTATAGGCATAGAAGACTTATGTATTTTTCCACTGTTTCATTGTATAGAGCTAAATTTAGTACAGAGCTTGTGACTGTAGTGATATTCCGGGTTTTGGGAAGTGAAAGTGTATATGCTGATCAGCTACGTTATATTTACTTGAGTTCTTTTCTGTCTTTATTTTATTGATTCTGTCATTTTCCGCAAATATTAAGCTTACCTAGTCATAGAGATTAGATGCCGTCACGATACCTTTCGGAGGGTAAAATGGATCGTGACAGCTATCTGGAAAGTTTATTTGTGAGATTGAAAGTAGATAAGGATGAACAAACATATCATTGTAATAATTTACTTGATTTAGAAGACTTTGAAAAATCCCCCTTCAAGTTTTTAATGGACAATCTGATTGCTACAACTTATCATTTATACCGATGAAAAAGGCAACCTTCGACAAATAATCAGCAAGTTCATAAGTTTAAGTAGTTTTAATGTTTGTACTTTGTAGCATTACATAAGGATTAGAAAAAATAATCTGAAATTGAAAAAAGAAGTGGGTTAAGTATTTTAGATGGTGTTAGTGTATGTGGTATATATAATAATGGCTACTTGCCGTTGAAATGCCATTTGAATAAGTTTGAAAAAATCAAGTGGGTGTGAATACTAGACCTAGATTATACTCGATTTATTTCATGTTCAACCCTTTCTTCAAGACATTTCTTTCACCATTATTATCATATACTCCATTTGTAAGTCAAACTATTATCTTCATTCTATGTTAGAAGAGAGACAAATCAAAACACTTTATAGAATATAAATTTGTTGGGTATTAATAAACACCTCAAGTAGAATAAATTAAGAACTTTTGCTATGTCATGTAACTTTCATAAAACTTATTTCTTGATGTTCTTATGTTGTACTTGTGCAAGTTGATAAAAAGTGAAGTTAGCGGGGTTCTTCAGATCTTTCAAATTGTACAACAAAATACATGCACATTTGGAATTCATCTATTATATAGGAACTGATACAAACAATGAGGGAGGATGTTAAGATAGACAATGTAGTACGTATCTCCTATTGGTGTAATTTTGGATATGATTTCGCATTTTGGGGTTGCGGCACCTATTATTGACACCTTTCTGTTTTTGTTTATTTTATTTTATTTTTCATACAGGTTTCTGCAACTTTAAAATGTGGTTAAAGCCATTTTTGCTGCTATTTTCTACATGTGGTTAAAGCCCATTTTTTGGCTGGTGCAATATTAGGTTAGCTTACCTATTTACTATCTGTCTATGATACTCTCTCATCTCCCAAATTATTCTATTAACACATTCTTCATGGCCTAAAGACAATTTTCAAATATTGGCCCCATTATATTTCTCATTTTGGGTTATGTTCGGGAATCGAGTCTGAATGTGCTTACGTTCTTATAGTAGAAGAGTTTTTATCCATATTTTGTATGTTATGTTCCTATGGTCCAACCTTGTCGGTCTCATATATACTTTTCAATGTTGTTTGATAATCTCATGATGATCTGGGTAAGGTGTTTCTTTGGAAGGCTTTGGAGTTATTTGGTGGGTCTCAAGAATGAACTTTATCAACTATCACGATCTCTATTTTGACTTCTATGGTGTTGCTCTCATTGGGGTGTCCTTAGAGTGGATCATGGCTTAAAAACCATGTTATGACCTATCAAAGCAGTTTATTTTTTGTAGCCAAAGGAAAGAGTAGAAATTAGAGGACATCTTCTCTACAAGTTCATATAAAGGCAAAATTAATCACAAATAATGATTCTAGGCTATAGATTATTGGGCGCAATCAGCATCTAGTATATAAGAAAAGAAATTAAAGTGTTATTCCATAGTATATAAAAAATTCTGGAAAAATAACAAAGAATATTTTCAATTAATTGTAATATAATCGTAATTTAGTTCACTTGCTTTTACTTGAAAACAATTTTAATTTACTTTTTGGAATCCTCATTTAATACAACCTTTCTTAAAAAATATTTTTGAAATAATAAGAGGAAAATATTAGTACTCCTAGTAAATAAGAAAACTAAGAGATATGCGGTGACATCTTGTCCCACCAACCCAACACATTGAGATTCTCTGCGATATTACCACGAAACTAGTGTGGTTAATTGCAGTGGTCTTTAATGGATAGTGTGCTTTCCTTGAGATTTATATTACAGTTCAAGTAGAATTTCGAATTATTAGAAATTGGTGGCCTTTTAATTTGAAATCGGTGGTTGTGTTAGGCCTAACACAGTGATCGTAACGTACAAAATTACGTTGGCGTCATGACGGTCTAATCAGTGAGTGGTTGTATATATGCCTACATATAATATATCAGGAAAATAAAAATTTTGACCAATAATTTTAATTTTTGTCTAAAAGTTCATGCATATTTTACTTGGGAATTTTTATGGGAAATTACATGCAAATATTTTCTTATGAAAATCCACAAGAAAAAAAGATCCCTTTTTCATGAATTTTTATCGAAAATTTCATGCAAATTTTTAGAATTTCTTACGAAAAAATTCCGAGGTAATTTATATGTGGATTCAAAATTCCTAGGTAACTTACCTGGGGATTTTAAATTCCGCATGTAATAATTATCCACGAAGATTTTTCCATCGGATATTTGTTTGAAGGAAAATCCGCAGAAAACTAAATTACCTGAAAATCTTCCTATATAACCGCCAGGAAAATCCCCATGTAATTCGTGATTTTATTGTAGTGAGGCCTTGGGGCCTCGGGTGCTATTCGGAGGATGTGCGAAACATATTTGAACTTAGGAGAATTGCTGAAGGCAACTGAGATCTGGTGTTTTCGCACCTGCGAGGAATTGGCCACAGGTGCGACACCGCTTAAGCGGCTGGCTAGCCGCAGGTTCGAGTTTTGGCTAGGTGGGATGAGTCCGCAAATGCAAACGTGGGAGCGCAGGTGCGGGACCGCAGAAGTGGTTGGAATCCGTAGAAGCGGACTAGAGCTTATGGTGGCAGGGACACAGGTGCGAGGGCTCGACCGCATCTACGAGCCCGCAGATGCGAAGAAGGCATCATATAAGTGGAAGGGGGCCAGCTAGGTAAGGACAACATCTGCGATGTTATTTCTGCAGATGCAAAGCCGTAGAAGTGGCGAAATTTCCTCAGAAGTGAAAACCGCTAGGGGCAGAAAGGTGCATTTATATCGGGACTTATGCTCTTTTTCTCTCATTTTCACTCTGGGTTGGTAGATTGTGGAGCCCTTGGAGAGGAATTTTTCACCTAACAATGTAAGGTAAGTAATTACTACTTAATGTGAGTTTAATACACGGATTTTGGGTAGATTTTAACATATAAATTGTGGAAACTTTAGGATTTAGTTGAAAAACCTTGGATTTGATAAAAATGGGATTAGACCACGAAAATGATACTTTAACACCCTCCTAAAACTTGACACACATTATTAGTTATAGCCTTAAACTATTCGTGGTCTTAATTCCCCCCTCCCCTCCCTCAACTTGGAATTTTGAGAGTCATTACCCCCTGGACGCTGATGTGGCAAAGAGTGTGGGTGCACTCGCCTGCCACATGGATTTTTCTATATATGTGGTATTTTTTTAAAAATAAAACATATTTTTACCTTTTTAAGTATGTTACTTTTTTGGATAATTTTTTCGAATACAATTTATAATAAAACTAGGATATAACTACATTATTTAGGCTAAATATTTTTATTTGGCTAAAAATAATAAAGTTTTAGTTAATCTTTTTTTGAATTTGACATGAAAATAAAGATTTATACAATTGAAATAAATAGTCAAGGCATCTAAGAAGTTATAAAAAAAATACACATGACTTTTCGTTTCTTCTGACATCAGGCACTTCGAATTGGATTATGAAAACTCCGGTTCAATTTTTCGGTTATGAAATATCAAACCAAATAATCTCAGTTTGGTTTGTTTCCTTAGAAATTTCAGATTAATTGGTTTAATTATTTTGAAATTTCTGTTTAAACCTATGGACATCTTCTGACAAAAAAATAATGGACCTCTAAATAAAGTATTTATGTCAAATTGCCTAATTACCTCATTCCCATTATATTCATCTGAAAATTTGATAATTGTAAGTACAAATGCAAATCTTTGATATGACAAAAGGATTATAAGAAGAAAAAATAATAATAATAAAGTAGTATGAAATAACTATCATGAGTATATGTTATAAATAGCCGATTGAAATAATAGTCAAGGCATCTAAAAAGTTATAAAAAAATACACATGACTATTTATTTCAATTGTATAAATCTTTATTTTCAGATCAAATTCAAAAAAATATTAACTAAAAGTTTATTATTTTTAGCAAAATAAGAAAATTTAGCCTAAATAATGTAGTTCTATCCAAGTTTTATTATAAATTGTATTCTAAAAAAATTATCCAAAAAAGTAACAAACTTAACAAGGTAAAAATATATTTTATTTTAAAAAAAATTCCACATATACAGAAAATCCACGTAGAAGGCGAGTGCACCCACACTCTACACCACATCAGCGTCCAGGGGGTAATGGCTCTCAAAAGACCAAGTTGAGGGAAGTAATTAAGACCATGAATAGTTTAAGGTTTTAACTATTAATCCGTGTCAAGTTTAGGGGGTGTTAAGGTATTTTGCCAAAATTATATATTTGGAATCATGAGGTTATGGGTAACTTTTATTTGCAAATATTTCCGAAATTCGGGCACGTGGACCGGGGCTGAATTTTAGGAATCTTCCAATTTGGGTTGGATAATTATTCTAATAGTTAAATTATAGACTTTTGAGCATATTTTGGTTAATTTATATAATATTTGGCTAGTTTCGGATTGCATGGAACCGATTTGAGGCCTTAGTGTGAATTGTGGACCGGAAAGAGGACTTGAAAACGAGGTGAGTCTCTTGCGTAACCTTGTAAGAAGGAATTATCCTCGTAGGTGCTATAAGTGATTGTTTGCTAATAATTGTGGGTGCTACGTGCGCACGATGTGACGAGAGTCCGCATGTAGCTAAAATCATGCTTATGTCTGGGTAGTTTTAGGACTATACCATGCAATTCTTGTATTATTTGTGCCCAACTTGTTAGTTTAATTCTTTAAATTATATTTAAAGATTGGATAAGGGATTTGCAAAGACTAAGCTTCACTACTTTAAGTTTTGGAAGGTTATTTGCCTCTTGGTGAAATTTATACCTTGCTTGAATATTATCCTTATGTAATAGCTGTTAAATGGAGTTCGTAGTGTATTCTCTCTTGCTGTGGATCGGGTCGAACGCCTCAGCAGTATAATAGATGTATTTATGGTTCGCATCAGTTGATCCTCGGCAGTGTACACACTATTCTGGATGGGTCCGTACGACCTCGACATAAATCATGTGTGATATCGCTTGGAGTCCATTTATACTTGATATTTCTTCCATGACTTGGGAATTTATAATTACTTGATTGTAACGACCCGAACGATTGTTTTGAGCTATAGTGCGTCGTTCGGCGATTTGAGGCCATGAGCAGCTTCATTTCAGGTATTATGACTTGTACGCATGGTCGGAATTGAAATTCGGGAAGTTCGGAATGGATTTGGAAAAATAATTCTCATTTCGGAAGCTTTAAGTTGGAAGAATCTGGCTAAGGGTTGATTTTGAGCAAACGACCCCGGAATGGAATTTTGAAGATTCCAATAGTTTTATATGGTGATTTTGTACTTAGGAGCATATTCAAATTTGGATTTGGAAGCTCGTTGGACAATTTGGCGCATCTTGGTGAAAGTTGAAAAATAGAAGATTTTTTGGAAAGTTTGACCGAGAGTTGATTTTTTTAAATCGGGGTTGGAATACGGTTCTGAAAATTAGAACAGCTCCATTATGTCATTTCTGACTCGTGTGCAAAATTTGAAGTCATTTCGGATTGATTTGATACGTTTCGGCACAAAATATAGAAGTTGAAAGATTTGAAAACTCATAATTTGATTCGATGCGCGATTCGTAATTTCGGCATTGTTTGACGTGGTTTGAAGCCTCGACTAAGTTCGTATTGTATTTGGGACATGTTGGTATAATTGGTTAAGGTCCCGAGGGCCTCGGGTAGATTTCGAAAGGTTAACAGAATGGATTTCGGACAAAAAAAAACTGCTGGAATTTCTGCTGCAAAAACTGTTTTGGGCAGCAACTGGTGCATCGTAGAGTTGATTTTGGAAGCTTACATATCGAAATATATAAGGAATATGAAAATTATCAAAACATTAAAGTTATAAATATTTGATTTTAGTTTCCAGAAAGTTAAACTGTTCATCATTTAGACATTTGTACAGAAAGTTATGATCGATTGAATGAAGGCTGGTAAAGCAGTTTCGCCAGAAATTTCTGATGCGTGGAGCCGACTTTGGAATCTTGTATATTGAAATATATAAGGAGTTATATGGTAGACAACCTATCAGATGAAAGATCTTTGAGTTTAATTTCTAACTCTTCAAACCGTTCGTCATTTAGATATTTCTACAAGGAGTTATGGATGTTTTAATAAAAGGTGTCTAGCAAGGGAAAGCTTGTAATACGAGGTACAACCTGCACAACGCAAGGTACAACTCGATGAAGCACCTTTGCCTATATAAGGCAGTCACAGGCAGCAACCATTTTGAGGATTTCTTGAGCTAGGGATTGGTTCTTTCATGGTGGATTCGACCTTGGGGACTACTAAACAATACAAGGTGAGTTTTATTGGATATTTTAAGCTAATAACATCCTATTAACACTAGTATTAATATCATTCAATCTTTGAAATCCCTAAAAATCTTTCAAGTTGTTAAAGAACACCAAATTTCTCAAACATTGGATTTTTAAGAAAAAGCTTCAGGAAGGCAATACTAATGCTTCAAGCTCATTTCTTATGAGTCGGTGAGAGTAATTCTAATATTTGTTTCAAGTTGTTATGGTTGGATAATTGATTTCATAAACCCTAGTTCATGGCATGAATAGTGTTCTTGAGAAAATGAAGGAGAGATAAATAGTGTTTTTAGAAATGAAATTAAAGGATGCAATGAACCTATGGAATCATTTTCTAGCTTAGTTGGAAGTGTTCAACTAAGTAATCATCAAATTGAATATTTTGGAAATGTTGGTTAAGGAAGACGATGAATAGTAATTTGGCGGTGTTGGAGAATTAATGTACTATCATTGATGACTTCAAATGAATATTAAATAATAAGAGTGGAGTTGAATGTGCTACTAAGTGAACCTATTAGACGATTTGAGCTAGAGGTTTGTAGCCAACTTGTGAGCCATAAATGAACATTGATAAATATTTTTGAGTCATATTTTGATTGTAATTGAGATTGTAATTATAGATATTAATTTGTTGGTGGCGTATGAGTATTTTACTCAATGTTACGATGTCGGAGGAGGATTAAAAGCTTGTAAATGTTAATAAAGCGAAAGCGAGTTTTGGAGCGTTGGGCATCGGTCGAGTTGTTTGAAAAATCGGCTACAGAACTTCGGAGCAAGGTAAGTCTTCTTTCTAACCTTGTAAGAGAGAATTGTCTCCATAGGTGAAATAATTAATTATGTGTTACTATTTTTGGGGGCTACGTACGCACGAGGTGACGAGAGTCCGTGCGTAGCTACTATTATGCTTATGTCCGGATAGTCTAGGACCCAAAAGCATTCTTTACTTTCCGTACTTGTAATTTTACTGATAAATTTAAAATGCTTAAATCATATCGAATTTGAAAAATGAATTTCTAAAAATATTAAACACCATCTTCTTGACCTTTAAAAGAAAAATTGTCATTTCCTTGGGTAATTGTTTTCCTGATGAAGTCTGGATTGACTGTTTGAATATGTGTGTCTATGAGTACCTGCATCGCACGTATGATTTGCAAGCGGGATAACTCTATTATTTATATTTGACCATGTCGTACGTATAATTCGCGAGCGGGGTAATAGATACATCTATGGTTCGCATCGTAGACGGGATACTTACTAGGTACATATTATTTTTGTAGTCATACTACACTTGCTGTACATTTTGATGTACAGGTACATGTATGGATTGTGGCCTTGTGGGCACAACGGCGTGGTCGATACGGGGACTTAGGTGAGCTGTATCTTTGAGACGATCCTGTCACGACCCAAATTTCCCACCATCGGGATAGTGATGGCGCCTAACATTGAACCCGCTAGGCAAGCCAACGTTAATGATTATTTACCTTATTCTTTATAGCGCCCGCAGGCCTCGGAATCCCCTTCTATCTAGTCTATTTTATTTCCTTATCCTTTTATAGACATTGATGTATAAGGTTGTTCAGTACCATCTTATAGAGCTTGTGACTTATGCTTGCCGGGTTTTAGGAAGTTGTTTATGTTGAATTGCGGAGTTTCCTTTATATTAGATGTTGAGTTACTGAGACTTTAATCATTTGTAACGACCCAACTTAACCCTCTGAAAGGTGTCGTGACGGCACCTAGTCCTTACGACTAGGTAAGCCTAATATTACGAAAAAACTTAAAGAATTCAAAATGATAAAAGATAAAACAAAATATTATAAATAACCAAAATAGTGCCGCTTGGCATATACAAAATAATCTCCCAAGACCCGGAATGTCGCTAAATCACAAGATTCTATAATCTATGTAGCTCTATACAAAAGTCTGAAGATAAATAAAGAAAGTCTCTAGGCGAGGGAGTAGAAGGGGACTCCGAGGATCTGCAGACGCAAGCAGAAGTACCTTGAAGTCTCCTAGATTCAGCAACACGCACTAACCCCGAGGCTGATAGCTCATACCTGGATCAGCACACGAAAAACATGTGCAGGAAAGGGCATGAGTACACCACAATGGTACCCAGTAAGTGACATGCCTAACCTCGGCCGAGTAGTGACGAGGTTAGGTCAAGACCCTACCGGAGTAAATATGATAAATTGAGCAGTAAGATATATACATATAAATTTTACAGTAAAATAATTAAATAAATTCACAAAATTTACAGTTATGGGAGCCCTAGACTCAGAGCAAGGTAAACACAATAGGGAATCTCCTGGGATACCATCCCGTAGTTCCGAATGATTATGCAGTACAAGGGATCTCCCAGAATATGTCTGTAGTCCCAAAAGTAAATATGCAGTGCTGGGGGATCTCCCAGAATACGTCTGTGGTCCCAAAAGTAAATAGGCACTGCTGGGGGATCTCACGAAATACGTCTATAGTCCCAAAAGTATATATGCAGTGCTGGGGATCTCTCGAAATACGTCTGTAGTCACAAAATGAATATGCAGTGCAAGATAAAATAACAGGTATGACATCGAGCTATACAGTTTAGACTAAACACAGATAAGGGGAAAATGGGGATCGAACTAAGCATGTTGCACAGAATGTCAAATAGGTAGTTAAAATACGTAAGGATGCTTCCCTAATCTAGACTAAGCAATTAAACATAATAGTGTAGTTTAATAAGGGAAAAACAGTTTATGACTTAGAAAGGAAAAACAGGATTTTTGCAACAATAGCCCGTGTACGTACGCGGCGCTCACACATAAAATAACACCAAACATCCTAAGTGGAAGTTCCCCAACACAAGGTTAGGCAAGCCACTTACCTCGAACCGCTCAAATCAACCCTGTATCACACTCTTTCCACGAGTATCCAACTCCGAATGGCCCAAATCTAATCAAATCAATTGCATAATGTAAATAATACTACAAGTAACTACTTTAGCTAATGAATTTGAAGCTAAGGAATGAAAATAAGAAAAATGCTCAAAAAGTCTCCCCAGGCCCACGTCTCGAAATCGGGTAAAAATCACAAATTATGAATACCCATTCACTCACGAGTTCACTCGGACAAAAATCATCCAAAACTGACTTCTAATTCCCATCCAAACCTCATATTTTCAATTGGGGAACCTTTTCCCCCATTCCGAAACTTCTATCCTCAAATCCCTTAATTAGACGAGGAAAACAACAATAGATTAATGTAATATGTTCAAATAGAATTAGAATTAGTTACCTAATAGTTCTCCCTCGAAATCCCTCGAGAATTCGCCTCCCACTAAGCTCTAAATCCAATTTTGTGTTATGAAATTTCAAACCCTCGAAATTCCCTTTTCTACCCAGTGGTATCCGCATCTGCGCTCATGGGGCTGCATCTGCGGTCCTGCACCTGCGGAAAAATCATGGTAGGTGTGAAGGTCACTTATCCGGGCTGAGGCCGCATCTGCAGTCACTGGGCCGCATTTGCGGTTTCGCACCTGCGGTCCCTGTTGCGTAGGTTCATTTTCGCTTTTGTGGCGACCCAGCTGCTTCTGCGGCACCGCACCTACGGTCCAATATCCTCAAGTGCGAAAATAACAGGTGCAACAACTTCAGTAAAGGCATAAGTCCCAAACCAATCCGCTTAGCTTCTGAAACTCCCCCGAGGCCCCCCGGGACCTCAACCAAACATACCAAACATCCCTAAGACATCATTCAAACTTAGTCGAGCCTTCAAACCACATCGAATAACATCAAAAACATGAATTAAGCACGGATTCAAGCCTAAGAACTTAGGATTTACCAAATTCTACAAACGATGCCAAAACGCATCAAACCTAGTCCGAATGACCTCAAATTTTACGCACGGGTCACAAATGACACGGCAAACCTACAGCCACTTCAGGAATCCAATTCTGAGCTCGATATCAAAATTTCCACTACCGGCCGAAATCTCCGAAAATCCAACTTTCACCAATTCAAGCCTAAATCCACTAAAGACCTCCAAAACACATTCCGGACGCGCTCCTAAGCCCAAAATCACTCAACGGAGCTAACGGATTCGACGGAATTCCATTCTGGATCTGTCTTCACACATTTCAAACTATGGTCCAAATTCTAAGGCTTAAATCACACCTAGGGACTAAGTGTTCCAAAACTCTCCGAATTCCACAACCAAACACTCCGAAAAAATCCCAAAAGCAGAAAAAAATGTGGGGAAAGCAGTTATTAGGGGATCGGGGCTCCAAATCTCAAAACGACCAGCTGGGTCGTTACATTTTCCCCTCTTAAAACAATCATTTATCCTCGAACGAGTATAAAGACATACCTGAAGTTGTGAAAAGGTGAGGGTAACAGCTGCGCATATCTTGCTCGGTCTCCCAAGTCACCTCCTCGACCGGCTGACCCCTCCACTGAACCTTTACTGAAGCAATATTCTTGGACCTGAGGGTTCTGACCTGCCTGTCTAAAATGGCTACTGGCTCCTCAACATAAGATAGATCCTAGTCCAACTGGACTGAGTTGAAATCCAATACATGAGTCTAATCACCGTGATACTTCCGGAGCATAGATACGTGGAATACCGGATGAACTCCTACTAGGCTGGGAGGCAAGGAAAGCTCATAAGCAACCTCCCCAACACGCCGCAATATCTCAAAAGGACTAATGAACCTCGGGCTCAACTTGACCTTCTTCCCGAATCTCATGACGCCCTTCATAGGCGATACCCGAAGCAAGACACACTCTCCATCCATAAATGCCAAATCACGAACATTCCGGTTCGCATAACTCTTCTGTCTGGACTGGGCTGTGCGAAGTCTATCCTGAATCACCTTCACCTTATCTAGGGAATCCTAGACTAAATCTGTACCCAACAATTGGGCCTCGCCCGGCTCAAACCATCCCACAGGGGACCGGCACCGCCTATCATACAAAGCCTCATATGGTGCCATCTGAATGCTGGACTGGTAACTATTGTTGTAAGCAAACTCTGCAAGTGGAAAGTATTGGTCCCATGACCCTCTGAACTCCATCACACACGCACAAAGCATATCCTCAAGAATCTAAATCGTGCGCTTGGACTGCCTGTCCGTCTGAGGGTGAAAGGTTATGCTCAGCTCCACCCTAGTACCCAACTCCCGCTATATGGCTCTCCAGAACCATGATGTGAATTGTGTACCTCTGTCTGAAATGATGGATACTGGGATACCATGAAGGCGGACGATCTCTCTGATATAAATCTCAGCCAATCTCTCTAAAGAATAAGTGGTCAACACTAGAATAAAATGAGCTGATTTGGTCAGCCGATCCACAATCACCCAAATAGCATCGAACTTTCTCAATGTCCGTGGAAGTCCGACTACAAAGTCCATGGTGATCCGCTCCCACTTCCACTCTGGGATCTCCAACCTCTGAAGCAATCCACCCGGTCTATGATGCTCATATTTAACCTGCTGACAGTTGAGACAATTGGCCACAAACCCAACTAAATCCTTCTTCATCCTCTTCCACCAATAGTGTTGTCTCAAGTCCTGGTACATTTTCGCGGCACTCGGATGAATGGAGTACCGCGAGTTGTGGGCCTCCTCAAGAATCAACCCCCGAAGCCCATCTACATTGGGCATACAGATCCGGCCCTGCATACTCATCAAGCCATCATCACCAACAGTCACATCTCTGGCATCACCTCACCGGACCCTGTCCTAAAGAACCAGAAAGTTGGGATCATCATATAGACGCTCTTTGATACGGTCGTAAAGAGAAGACCGAGCAACCACACACGCTAATACCCGGCTAGGCTCTGAAATATCCAATCTCACAAACTGACTGGCTAAGGCCTGGACATCCAAGGCTAAGGGCCTCTCAGCTGTCGGAAGATATCCTAAACTCTCTGCCCGACGACTCAAGGCGTCGGCCACTACATTGGCCTTCCCAGGGTGGTACAATATAGTGATATCATAGTCCTTAAGTAGCTCCAACAACCCCCGCTGACGCAAATTAAGTTCCTTCTGCCTAAACAAGTGCTGCAAACTCCGGTGATCAGTGTAGATCTCACAAGGCACAGCGTACAAATAATGACGCCAGATCTTCAGGGCGTGAACAATAGCTGCTAACTCGAGATCATGGACAGGATAATTCTTCTCATGCACCTTCAACTGTCTAGACGCATAGGCAATCATACCGTCCTGCATCAATACTGCTCCAAGGTCAAGCCTCGAGGCATCACAATAGACAGTGTAAGACCCCGAACCTGTAGGCAATATTAATACGGGGGCCCTAGTCAAATCTGTCTTGAGCTTCTGAAAGCTCTCCCCGCACTTTGCGGTCCACCTGAATGGAGCACCCAACTGGGTCAGTCTAGTCATAGGTGCTGAAATAGATGAAAATCCCTCTACAAAGCGGCGGTACTACCCTGCCAAACCAAGAAAATTGCGAATCTCTGCAGCTGATGACGGTTTAATCAAACTTTGCACTGCCTCCACCTTCTTCGGATCCACCTTGATCCCATCACAAGACACTACATGGCCCAACAATGCCACTGAATCAAGCCTGAACTCACACTTAGAAAATTTTGCATACAATTTCTTCTCCCTCAAAGTCTGAAGCACGATCCTCAGGTGCTGCTCATGATCTTCCCGAGACCGGGAATATACCAGAATGTCATCAATAAACACAATGATGAAGGAATCAAGATAAGGTCGGAACACACTGTGCATCAAATGCATAAAGGCTGTTGGGGCATTGGTCAGCCCGAATGATATGACAAGAAACTCAAATGACCATATCTGGTTCGGAAAGCAGTCTTTGGGACGTCCGGCTCCCGAATCTTCAACTGATGATAGCCAGAACACAAGTCAATCTTGGAAAACACACTCGCACCCTATAGCTGATCAAATACATCATCGATGCGAGGCAAAGGATACCTGTTCTTCACTGTAACCTTGTTCAACTACCGATAATCAATACACATATGCATAGAACCATCTTTTGTCTTCACAAATAAGACCGGAGCACCCCAAGGTGATACACTGGGCCTGATGAAACCCTTATCAAGAAACTCCTACAACTGCTCTTTCAACTCCTTCAACTCAAGAGGAGCCATATGGTAAGGAGGAATAGATTAGGTTGAGTGTCCGACAACAAATCAATGCCAAAATCAATATCTTGATCGGGCGACATGCCCGAAAGATCAGCTGGAAACACATCAGGGAAGTCCCTCACTACTGGAACTGACTCAATTGTAGGGGTGCCAATACTGACATCTCTCACATAGGACAAATACGCATCGCCCCCCTTCTCAACCATTCACTGAGTTTTAAGAAATGAAATGACCCTATGGGGAGTATACTCTAAGGTACCTCTCCACTCTAATCTTGGTAGGCCCGGCATAGCCAGCGTCACGGTCTTAGCGTGACAATCAAGAATAGCATAATGGGGCGACAACCAGTCCATGCCCAAGATAACATCAAAATCTACCATACTGAGTAATAACAAATCGGCTCTGGTCTCAAACCACTAAGAGAAATCAAACACGACCGATATACGCAGTCCACAACGAGAGAATCTCCCATAGGAGTAGATATATAAACAGAGGAACTCAAAGAATCCCGAGATATCCCCAAATGCGAAGTAAAATAAGAAGACACATATCAATACATAGAGCCTAGGTCAAATAATAATGATGCATCCCTATGACAGATAGGGATGATATATGTGATGACTGAATCTGAAGCAATATCCTCTGAATGGTTTGGAAGGGCATAGTACCTGGACTGGCCTCCCCCTCTAGGGCGACCTCTACCTCCCCGACCTCCGGCTCGAGCTGCCTGCAAAGGTGGAGTGGCGAACTGCCTGCAAAGGTGGAGTGGCAGTTGGGGCTAGAAGAATGGCCGAAGGACCCGGTGGAGCACGTGGAGGATGATTAAGCCTGTAGAGGTGCACCCTTCCTGGCTCTGGGGCAATCTCTAACCATGTGAAGAGTGTCACCACACTCAAAACAACTCCTCGGAGGACGCGGCGGCTGAGAATGACTCGGACCTAGCCTGTTGGACTGGCCGGTAATAGCACCTCGAGCAGGAGGCATACTGGATACCAGCGGTGCATAATAGGGCTCCTGAGGTCTGGGAGGAGCTGGAACACTACTGGCTGCTGGAAGAGATGAATGAACAGGGCGACTCACAAAACCCCTACCATAGCGTGCTGCTGGTGCACGAGCTCCTGAATAATGACCAGTCTCTCGAGATCTCTTGGCCTCTCTCTCCTCTCTGTCCCAGGAAAACATGCCCTCCACTCTCCTGGCAATACTCACTGCCTGCTGATAAGTAATGTCCATCTCCAACTCCCTGGCCATACTAGTCCAAATACTGGGGTGGAATCCCTTAATGAAGCGACGAACCGTCTCTCTAACGGTGGCAACCAAGGCCGGTGCATGTCGAGCTAACTCGCTAAAACGGACTGATACTCCGACACAGTCATAGCACCCTGGCACAGCTGCTCAAACTGTGCGCGCCAAGCATCCCTGAGGCTCTGAGGGACATACTCGTGCAAGAACATCTCTGAGAACTGAGTCCAAGTGAGAGAGGCTACCTCGTCCGGACTACTCAGCTCATAGGCACGTCACCACTGATATGTCGCTCCCTTCAACTGAAAAGCGGTGAAAGAAACCCCACTCGTCTCCATAATTCCCATAGTGCGGAGAATATGATGACATTCCTCAAGAAAACCCAGAGCATCATCTGAAGCTAGTCCGCTAAAAATAGGTGGCCAGTACTTTTTGTACCTCTCAAGTCTGAGTTGTTGTGCCTCAGAAGCAGCTACCTTGGCCTCATGCTAAATCGGAGCCGCTGGAGACATAGGAATAAACTCTGGGGCCTGATCAACCTAGTCCTCTTCTCAGAAGTGCGGGCTGCGAGAGTCTGTGCCCATCCCCCAGCCTGAGATGTAGCGGGAGCTATCGGAAGTAGTGCAGCCTGAGCTAGAGTGTTGAACATGCTCATGAACTGAGCTAAAGTATCCTGAAAGGCTGCAGCAGCAAAAGGAATCTTCGGTGCCGGCCCTCCAGCTGGATCTACTGGGGGCTCTTCTGTCACAGCTCTCACAGATGCTCGGGCTGCACCGCATGGTCGTCCTCTACCCCGGCCTTTGGCGGCTCTGACAGGGCGCTTGGGTGCCTGATCGTCGGTCCTCCCTTGCGGGTCCTCGCCATCTGTGAGAAAGAATAGAGTAGAATTTTAGAATTTTTCATGTCAATAACTCGCACGACAAGGAAATCAAAGAAGTATGATTGTTTTTAACAGTTACATAACCTCCGAAGATAAGTACAGACGTCTCCGCACAGATCCACGAGACTCTAATAAACTGGCTTGTGACTTACAACTCCTATGAACCTAGAGCTCTGGTACCAACTTGACACGACCCAATTTAACCCTCCGAAAGGTGTCATGATGGAACCTAGTCCTTACGACTAGGTAAGCCTAATATTACGGAAAAACTTAAAGAAATACAAATGATAAAAGATAAAACAACAGATTATAAATAACCAAAATAGTGTCGCTTGGTATATACAAAATAATCTCCCAAGACCCGGAATGTCGCTAAATCACAACCTTCTATAATCTATGTAGCTCTGTACAAAAGTTTGAAGATAAATAAAGAAAGTCTCTAGGAGAGGGAGTAGAAGGGGACTCCGAGGATCTGCGGACGCAAGCAGAAGTACCTTGAAGTCTCCTGGATTCAGAAACATGCACTAACCCCAAGGTTGATAGCTCGTACCTGGATCTGCACACAAAAACATGTGCATGAAAGGGCATGACTACCCCAAAATGATACCCAGTAAGTGCCAAGCCTAACCTCGGTCGAGTAGTGACGATGTCAGGCCAAGGCCCTACCGGAGTAAATATGATAAATTGAGCAGTAAGATATATACATATAAATTTTACAGTAAAACAATTAAAGAAATTCACAAAATTTACAGTTATGGGAGCCCTCGCTTCAGAACAAGGTAAACACAATTGGGAATATCTCGGGATACCATCCCGTAATTTCGAATGATTATGCAGTATAGGGGGATCTCTCGGAATACGTCTGTAGTCCCAAAAGTAAATATGCAGTACTGGGGGATCTCTCGGAATACATTTGTAGTCCCAAGAGTAAATATGCAGTGCTGGGGGATCTCCCGGAATATGTCCGTAGTCCAAAAAGTAAATATACAGTGTTAGGGGATCTCCCGGAATACGTACGTAATCCCAAAGTAAATATACAACGCAAGATAAAATGACAGGTATGGAATCGAGTTATACAGTTTAGACTAAACACAGATAAGGTGAAAATGGGGATCGAACTAAGCATGTCGCACAGAATATCAAATAGGCAGTTAAAACACGTAAGCATGCTTCCCTAATCTAGACTAAGAAATTAAACATAATAGTGCACAAGGAATACGTCATTCAATCCCAACTCAAGACAAGGGTTTCGATTATTTTATGTTTTTATTTACTTTACACTTAATTGTGATGAATTAATCCATGTCTATGGAGTACATCTCTTTAGGGTTTGATGGATTTGGTGTATTGATATTTGTTTGTGGATAATTAACTCTAATTTTATGTATTGAATCATTTTGAATGTTTTAACGGTTGCATCTATATTCACTTGTTAATGTAATTGAGAGAGGCATAACTTGTGATATTGTTACTTTATATTTAGTTGGTTGAAGTCATTAGTTCTTATTAGTAACCAAAAGAGGCTAGTTGAATTGTTGACTAAACTATGTTAGGAGGATAATCGAAAGAGGTTCTCCTAAAGATCAATCCACTACGAATTTTTGCATGTCTTCACATACTTAGAATTGGTTCATCTTGTGAGGTTGAGACTTAATTGAGAGAGGAGTTTCTACTAATTAATTAAACTAATAACCAAGTGAATTATAGATACTCACTTGAACATTAGAAGTGAATTATCTATAGTTAAATCCCAAACATGCATCTTGCACCTATCCTATCAACCCTATCTTCTCCATTGGTATCTTCCTTTGCTTACTACTTGCATTGTTCGTCACTAATAAATAGTTTAGAATCTTATTTAATTTAAGTTGTAATCATATAAACCTCAATTATTGATCATCCTGGATAGCAATCTAGCTATAAACTACGATAATACTGTTTAACTCCAATTCTTGTGGATATGATATTAGATTATACTATATTCAACTAGCGAGCCTAAGTTTATACGCGAATTTTGCGCTCGTCAGGTGATAGAAGGAAAGATTGTGAAATGATTTGTGATTTGATACTACGAGACGGTACCTCGGTAGAGACTCATGCTGATACTTTTCTATTACTTCACTTGTGTTTTGTTGCCTTGTTCCGTGTCATAACATTCCTTGTTTTCCTCCGTGATGCATTATTTGTCTTGTTCAGTGTAGCCAATCATAGTATATTCTTACTTGTTGTTATTATTATTATTATTATTATTATTATTATTATTATTATTATTATTATTATTATTATTATTATTATTATTATTATTATTATTATTGTTATTATTATTATTATTATTAATTATTCACCAAACTTCTTATTGAGAAGTTCTTCAATGTCATCAAGACTTTTTAATTTTAAGTCTTTTAGCTCTGGCGGAGGTTGGATACTTGTAGTACCAATTTGTTCTTTACCTTTAGTATCCTTCTATTGAATTTTTTGGACCTCAGTTATGAGCTTGTCCAGTTTTTCCTGAATTATAATAATCTGTTCGCCCAGAATACTAACATACATATTAGTATAATTATTCTGCGTGAGCATAGTATTCAAATTTTTAACTGTAATAGCAGCTACCTCATTTTCAAATAATTTTGAAAAAGCAGTAAAATAAACTATTTTATCTTTTTCTCCTATTTGAAAAGATTGTTGTGGTGGGAAAACAGATTTGGTTGTTTTTCCACTAGTGAGAGTATAATCTCTTTCTAATACAGAAATATAATTATAGACATGTTTAGACATAAACCAAGGAACAAAAGAAATAATCCTATTTTTCTTGCTTATGTCATTATAAAAATCATGTCTGAAGAATTGGATTAATTCATCATTAAAATTTTCAAAGAACCATTTTCTGAAAACATTCCATCTGGGTTTTAAAAATTCTTGAAGAATTAAATATCTCGCCGGTGAACCCGGACTAAAATCTATTTGGTTTTCAACCATCATCTACACCATTTGAGAAATCCATTTCGAATGCAGACGGGTCAGGATCCGAATTGACCTTGACTATATTATCCTGACTAATTCTTATATTATCAACTCTATAATTTTCTCTAATTTGTGATGTTGATGCTCTTGATGGGAAATCTACCACATAATCAATTGGAGAAATATAAGAGGAATTTGATCTAGCTAATCTAGATGATAAACTAATATTATCATTTTGAAAGGGCTCATTGAATCTGATCTTAACCGTTCCATCTGAGGTTTGTTCTATTTATGTTACCTCAGTATTACCAGTATTTTGAGGAGCCACCGCTTCCTCTATGACCCATTCTTTGGGAAAATCTATTTCATCCCATTTTATAGGTCTCATAGTAGTAACTTTGGATCTTCCAAAATTAGTTTCTATAAGAATGGTTTCATTTTTTTAAATGCATGATTTTGCACATAGGATTCAAAGTATATAAAGGCTTGTAATAAATCCTATAGCAAATACATATTACTTCTGTGCCAGGTAAATAATCATAACCATGTAATTTAATGCTAAGTATTAAAGCATTTAGAGAGTTCTCATCATTCAAAGAAATTTGCAAATTGGGATAAGCATTAAAATAAACAGGGCCATAAGCTAAACTGGTTTGCACAGTCCCTATAAGAGACTTTTTCCAGTTCTGGTTCCTGCCATCTCTAAGAGCTGCTATAAAGCTTTCAGGTAAGAAACTTAAGGTAAGTGGCTTAAAAGCAACTTGAATTAAACCAATATGTATAAATCTATGTGTATCCCTATAAAGGGCTAAATCAATTTCCGATAATAATCTAAAAGTGGCATGATCACTATCTACAGTGATCGTTTCTTCCGTAGTTTTAACTACTTGTTTAAAATATATCCTTTCAAAAGTACCTAACTGGTATATTACATTATGTTTGACTAAAGGAATAGTCCATTTATTAAGAATATCTAATTGTTGAGGTAATTCACATTGTTCTGCCCTACTATTTTTTACCGTAGTTTTCTTCCTAATGATATTCATTAAAAGAAGAGTGTTAAACTTAGCACCTAGTACTAAAATACAAACATGACTCTGATACCAAATGTAAACTGGATCGCTTCCAAGTAAGCCTTTAGAATGAATTACATGAACACCAACTCTGGCTAGCTACAGTTCCAACAGTACACCTTAAACCACGGTCCCCCTTACACCCTTTCAACACCTACCTTGGTTAACACGGGCTCGAAGACCACCGGTTAGGTTGGAGCCTAACCAAGGTTTACAGTAAAGGACCTGTAGCTGCCTGTAGCTATATAGTTCCAACCATCAGCTCATTAGGATGATACAGCATAATTTAATAGCAAATCATATATGTACATAGCCTATGGTTACTAAGTTTAACACAAAAGTTCTTAGCCTATCATTCAGGCTAAATAACATAAAGAAAGAGAAAAAGTATACCTGAGACCTTCCAAATATTGATCCAACAGATCGTTTTCTGAATATTATTAAGAATGAAAAATTTACAAAGAGGAAAGGTTTACAATATTTCTAGAGAGAGATTAGAGAGAAGGGAGAGCTTATGATTTCTGGTGGCTTTGCTAATGCCTGCATTCTCTAGTGAATTCTTGATCCTTATATAATGGATCATAGCTAAAGAAAACAAAACTAATGGTCGACAAAATAATTACAACATGGGGTCGACAAAACTAAAAGTTAAAAGAAAAACGGACAAAAAACTTTTATTAAAGTAGATTCTTTTATAATGGAGGGGTCCGCTTGCTTTATTAAAGCTTATTTTTATTACCCCGGTAATTGATGTATGGTGCCTTCTATTTAATAATGGGAGGGTCTGCTTGCCTTATTAAAGCTTGTCTTTTCCTTTATTGTCCTTTCTCGCAGAAGATTCTTCTGCACCTTCTTTCATTTTCTTGAGGAATTCTTCAATTTCTTCAAGATTGGCTTCTGCACTGTATTGTGGTTGAGCTTCACCTGCTATGGAGGTTTCTTCATCAGAAGTATTGCTGATGGAAGCCATTGAAATATCATCGCTAATTTGTGCTCCAAAATTTCTTGCTAAGTCCTTCTTTATCTCTTCGAAGTATGAAGCAAGAATTTCTTTTTTGGAAATTGCTCCTTTCTTCATTTGGATCTTTTTGGTAACCTGTTGAAATGGACTTGATTCTGCCACTGCAACACTTACGTCTTGCTTGACATATATGTCAATTTGTGTCTGAATTTGTTGGATCAAGTCATCACCATAGATTTTTTCATGCTGATCTGCTTGGAGTAACTTGCTCCAGAATTTATTATAAAAGATCCTTTGGAGACATGGAATTCCATCATTGGTATAACCAATTTGAACATTCCATTTCATGATCCATGGGATTGAAAATTCTATAAAAAAAAATACATGGCTGCTATGCCATCGTAAAAGATATTATCTTTTTGTAATGAAATAATTTTGGGAGATATATCTACCCATTGAGTATATAATTTTTTAAAATTTGGAGGAAGAATTTCTAATGATGGACCATATAATTTTCACCATTTACAGAACCAATTTGGGATCTGTTGACTCATCATATTAGAACAAATTTTAATAAACCAAGAGTGTTTCCTATTAAGATTCTTATAGAGGAAAGTTTTATTAAAACTTTCTACATAATCCCAGTAGTTATATTTGACTGCGACCTTTTGGTCTGGATGAGTATATTCTCGATCCTTCAAGGTACTAATTCCCCATTCATCAGAGGGTATTACCCTTTTAATGATTATTTTTGAAAAGCTATAAGTTTTTCTTGTATTGGCAGGATAGAAGTGCTGAATTTCAGCTGATCCTGTTGTTGAGAGTATTATCTCATAATGCATTCTGTATTTGTATGCAGGTGTAGCATATGATACAGTATCGAAATATCGGGTCATTAGTTGCCATGGATTATCCTTCCATTTAAGGTCGGATTGTTCCAAAAGAATTATTAACTCTTTTTCTTCCTTTTGGTTATAAACCTCAAGGTTTTCATGGCTATCCTCTGATATCACTGAGGAGTATGTTGGTACATTTGATGATGTGCCTTCTTCATTTTTGGATTTTATAAAATCCATGAACTCCTTATATAAAGGATGATCTGTATTACCTCCCGTGATGTTAGCAGCTATTAGCTGTTGATTTCTCATTTGGGCGAGAATATTATTCCCTCTTCCGTAGGAATGTGTCCTTCCTTTTCCTCGACTCCGAGGGGGTCTGTATGTAGGCCTCATAGTCTGAAATAATTCGACAAAGAACTTATGAGTTTAAAAATTCTCTAGTAAGAAAATCAGGGAGAGTATTTTCTGACCCTTTTTTATATATGATTTCAAAATCAAAAGGGGATAATAAAGCTTGCCACCTTACAAACATTTATTTTGAAACATCATGTTTGAAATCTTTATTAAAGATAAACTTTGTAGCTTGGCAATCAGTTTTTATTAAAAGCTTTTGATTGTATAAATCAGTTTGAAACTTCATAACACATTTTACTATAGCAAGGATTTCCTTAGCCACAGTAGCATAGTTTTTCTGGGAATCATTCCATTTCCCTGAGTAGAATTGTACAAGATATTCCTGTTTATTATTTGGGAAACATTATTTTTGTATTCCATCGTACCCAATATCAGAGGCATCCGTTTCAGCAACCTTTTCCCAAGTGGGGTTGGCAAGAGTTAAACAAGGAAGGTTATGAACCTTTTGTTTAATTCTTTTGATTGATTCTGTATGATTATCAGTCCATGCTCCTGGATTCTTCTTTAGTCTATCATAAAGAAGAGCGATATTTTTTGCTAAATCTTTTATAAAAGAAGAGATGTAATTTAAGCTTCCTAAAAATCTTTGAAGCTGGGTTTTATAAGTAATGACATCAGGAAATTTAGAAGCAAATTCAATGCTCTTATTGATGGGAATAATTCTACCATTTTCTATGTTATGACCAAGAAATCTGGTATTATTTTGAAAAATAAACATTTTTGGTTTGGATATCACTAAACCATTTTGGATAATAATCTTTTTGAAAATATCCAAATGTTTGAAATGATTTTCAATAGTCTTTGAAAATACTAAAATATCATCTATGTAGACAATAATGAAATCAGTATATGGTATGAAAATATCATTCATAATTTTCTGAAATTCAGAAGGGGCATTTTTCAAACCAAAAGGCATAACATTCCATTCATATAGGCCCATTGGAACATTAAAAGCCATTTTATATCTATCATTTTCAGATATCTGGATTAGCCAATATCCTGATTTTAAATCAAATTTGGAAAATATAATGGCACCATGAAGTCTATCTAATAAATCTTTTTTATTAGGAATTGGATATCTAATCCATTTTAAAACCTTATTAAGGGGTTTATAATTAATAACTAATCTAGGAACTCCTCGTTCCTGTTCAGCATGTTTATTAACATAAAAAGCAGTACAAGACCATTTAGACTTAGAAGGTCTTATTAAACCCTTTTGTTGTAAGGAATCAATTTTCTTTTTACATAACTCTAGGTATTCAGAGTTCATTTGGCAAGGACGAGCCTTTGTAGGAATATTTTCCTCAGAAAAGTCTTCTTCGTAAGGAAGACTTATAATATGCTTCTTTCTATTCCAAAATTGATTGGGATGGTCCCCACAAATGTGAATAGAAAACTGATTTTTGAGAGAACTAATTTTCAATATCAGCTTAGGATTCCTTAAATCCTGGCTAATCGTAATAGAACAAATTTTATTTTTTAGAAAATCAATTTGTCTAATTTTTGAAGAAATATTATTAGAAATAATTTCATTCAAATATCTTTGAATTGGTTAAGTTATAAACTCAAAAGTAATTCCTTTTCCATTAAAAGTTCCAGTAAAATTTTTTGTATCTCAATTGGTAAAAGGAATAATTTTATGAAAAAATGGGACGCGTAAAATAACGTCATGAGCTATGTATTTTACTAAAACAAAGATTTCCGCTATACAAACATCATTTTGGCATATATAAGCCTTAGGTAATTTGTAAGAAATACCCATTTGCCCACCACTAGCATTTTTTAAACGGTGAGTAGTTTTATAAAAATACTTAGAAGGTATTACTCCTTCTTTTATACAATTTAAATCTGCTCCACTATCAAACAAAGCAGTAAACTCTATTTTAAAATTATAATCAATTAAAAGAGTTATTTTTATTAAAAACTTCTGGGTAGTAAAATACTGGAGTTTTTGTAAAAATTCATCTTCAGCATAATCAATTGCTCCTAGTAATTTACTAGCATTAATGCCTTCAGATGTACCTACACCAGTATTATCTTCAGTAATATTAGTACTGAAGTCTTTACTATTCTCAGTGTCAGAATTTTCTAATTTAAAAATTCTTTCATCTAAGGCTACATTAGAAGCCTTTAACTCTGAGATCTCTTTCTTGAGATTATTAATCTCAATACTTAAATCTTGAACAGTTGTTAACCTATCAGGTTGAGACTTGTTCTTAATAAGCCTTCTAATTTCAGACATAGTGTAAGGTCCTTTCTGAGATGGAATTTCTTCTATCTCTGTTCCTACTTCAGAACTTGTAGGAAGTTTATCAATTATTTGGGACCTTAATTCAGGGTCTTTAATAGCCCTTAAAAGTTCTATCATACTATCATTTGTTAAGACATTGATATTCAAGTCTTTGAATTGGGAATAGATATTATAAAGATCATTCCCTGAATCACAACATTGTTTTGAGCATTGTCCCTTATCATAGGGTTCTTGCTCATCTTCAGAAGATGAAATATATTTCTCTTCTTGGAGGACTCGTAAGTCTTCACTAGTTGATGTTTCATCACTATCAAATATCTCTGGGGAAGAATTTAAAAGAATCTTACATAAAGAATTTTTGTGATCATCTAAATCAAGTTCTTTTATTTTATCCTTGATTCTACAATCTTTAGCAAAATGGCTTATTCTTCCACATTTATAACAGGCCTGTGGATTTTTTTATTTTATAAAATCTTTTCGGGCTTTATGAAAAGTTTTTCTCCTTTGAGTTTTTGTAAAACCTTTTTTAGGAGACCCCCCCCTTTTTTTTTATAAAAATCCTTTTTCTTATGCGACTTCTTTTTATTAAAAGGGATATCAATAGCAAATTGTTCGCAAAATTCCCCTAATTGTTGTCTCTCATTGAGACGATGCTTTTTTATTTACTGATTTAGCTTAATCTCATTGCATAAAGCTAAACCTTCCTGAGTGCAAACGCTGAATAGTTTACCATATGAGTAATTGTTATAATCAATACTCATTGACGTGCCTCTTAAAGTCTTTCTGACTCTTTCAGCAAATAGAGGCGGGAGTCCATCAATAAATTTGGACTTCCAACGAGTACTATTACTTTTAGGTAATTCCATCACTCTGGATAAGAAAACATCTTTGTACCATCTAAAAGATGTTAAGGTTTTACACCTTAGATTTTGAAGCATTGTTCTAATAGTCTCACTATTATCAGACCATCTTCCTGAGAAATGTTCTATAATATTCATTACTAAAGAATAGACAGAATTTTGGACCATCTTGTCATCCTCTGTCTTTGTTGCATTCATGATTTGAACACGCTGGTCATGGCAGAGATAATTATCCCACCATCCCTTCAGTTGACCAGTGAAACCGACTATTATCATTTCTGCAATAGCTCTATCTGTATTTTTATACTACTAATATTATTATTATTAGGGCCTTGACCTGACCACTTCACTGCTCAACTTCGGAGACTTCAAGGTGTACCTACCGGCGTCCGCAGGCCTCGGAATCCCCTTCTATCTAGCCTATTTTATTTCCTTATCCATTTATAGACATTGATGTATAAGGATGTTCAGTTCCATCTTATAGAGCTTGTGACTTGTGCTTGCCGTGTTTTAGGAAGTTGTTTATGTTGAATTGCGGAGTTCCCTTTATATTAGATGTTGAGTTACTGAGACTTTAATCATCTTTCACGACCCAATTTAACCGTCCGAAAGGTGTCGTGACGGCACCTAGTCCTTACGACTAGTTAAGCCTAATATTACGAAGTAAATATGCAGCACAAGATAAAATGGCAGGTATGTCATCGAGTTATACAGTTTAGGCTAAACACAGATAAGGGGAAAATGGGGATCGAACTAAGCATGCCGCACAAAAATGTCAAATAAGCAGTTAAAACACGTAAGCATGCTTCCCTAATCTAGACTAAGCAATTAAACATAATAGTGCAGTTTAATAAGGGAAAAACAGTTTATGACCTAGAAGGGAAAAACAGTTTATGACCTAGAAAGGAAAAACATGATTTTTGCAACAATAGCCCGTGTACGTGCTCGTCACCTCACGTACACGACGCTCACACATCAAATAACACCAAACATCCTAAGGGGAAGTTCCCCAACACAAGGTTAGGCAAGCCACTTACCTCGTACCGCTCAAATCAACCCCATATCACACTCTTTCCACGAGTATCCAACTCCGGATGGTCCAAATCTAATCAAATCAATTGTTTAATATAAATAATACTACAAGTAACTACTTTAGCTAATGAATTCGAAGTTAAGGAATGAAAATAGGAAAAACGCCCAAAAAGTCTCCCCGGGCTCACGTCTCGAAATTGGGTAAAAATCACAAATTATGAATACACATTCACTCACGAGTTCATTCGGACAAAAATCATCCAAATCCGACGTCTAATTCCAATTCAAACCTCGGATTTTCAATTGGGGAACCTTTTCCTCCATTCCCAAACTTCTATCCTCAAATCCCTTAATTAGACGAGGAAAACAACAATAGATTAATGTAATGTGTTCAAAATAGAGTTAGAATTAGTTACCCAATAGTTCTCCCTCAAAATCCCTCGAGAATTCGCCTCCCACCGAGCTCTAAATCTAATTTTGTGTTATGAAATTTCAAACCTTTGAAATCCCCTTTTCTGCCCAGCGATATCCGCATCTGCGCTTCCGCACCTGCGGAAAAATCATCGCAGGTGCGAAGGTCACTTATCTGGGCTAAGGCCGCATATGCAGTCACTGGGCCGCATCTGCAGTTCCGCACCTGTGGTCCCTGCTGCGTAGGTCCATTTCCGCTTCTGTGGTGACCCAGCCGCTTCTGCGGCACTGCACCTACGGTCCAATATCCGCAGGTGCGAAAATAACAGGTGCAACAACTTCAACAAAGGTATAAGTCCCAAACCAATCCGTTTAGCATCTGAAACTCCCCCGAGGCCCCCGGGACCTCAATCAAATATACCAACCATCCCTAAAACATCATTCAAACTTAGTCGAGCTTTTAAACCACATCGAATAACACAAAAAACATGGATTAAGCACGTATTCAAGCTTACGAACTTAGGATTTACCAAATTCTACAAACGACATTGAAACACATCAAACCTAGTCCGGATGACCTCAAATTTTACGCACAGGTCACAAATGACACTGCGAACCTACAGCCACTTCCGGAATCCCATTCCGAGGTCGATATCAAAATTTTCACTATCGGTTGAAATTGTCGAAAATCCAACTTTTGCCAATTCAAGTCTAAATCTACTACAGACCTCCAAAACACATTCCGGACGCACTCCTATAGCCCAAAATCACTCAACGGAGCTAACGGAGTCGACAGAATTTCATTCCGGATCCGTCTTCACACAGTTCCGACTACGGTCCAAATTCTAAGGCTTAACTCACACATAGGTACTAAGTGTTCCAAAACTCTCCGAATTCCACAACTAAACACTCCGAAAAAATCCCAAAAGTAGAAACAAATGTGGGGAAAGCAGTTATTAGGGGATCATGGCTCTAACTCTCAAAACGATCGATCGGGTTGTTACATCATTATTTCAGTTATTACTGCATAAATATTAGGCTTACCTAGTTTTAGAGACTAGGTGAAATCACGACATATTACAAAAGGAAAATCAGGGTCGTGACACAAAGGAAGATGCATACTTATTTGGAACTGGGCGAAAACAGAGAACAACATCAAAGACTATCAATCCAAGGATGACGTAATATGAAGGTGAACATGACAGGAACATGAGTTATATGTGGTTGTAATAGTGGCATCAATAAAATTGCAGAATGAGGAGTGTCGTACAACTATATATTTTCAACTAAATGTGTTGTATAAAAGTCTCATAACCCATTATATATGAGATTTTCTTGTTTATGTTTCCTTATGCGACTATTTGCATTGACATTCATTCATATTATTGTTGAGCGTCAATGTAGAATTTGGCTTGATAACATCCAATATTGACACATACTTTCTCTTTTGACCTTGTATTACTAGGATTTTGGCAATATTTATTATCATATGCGAACCAAGAAGATAAGTAGCATGACTAGACAAGTTATACAATAATTGCATGTTAAGACAATGCACTCAAATTTGGAGGTCCTGGAGAAATAGTTACATACCATAAATAGTTGAGTCTGATAAATAAGTGTCACTCCTTTTTGGAACTCGACAAATTTGTATCAACAAACTTGATTTGAACTAAAATATAATTTGTATTTTTTATATAGTTTATATTATATAAATTTTATTTCAAATGAAAAGCTAGTTCGAGTTTACAGATAGTATTAAATGGATCATCTCAAATTCAACAAAAAATACTTTTGACTATAACTCACGGTTTAAGTATTATTACTGGAAAAAAAATGAGAAATTGATGTCTTAATTTACATAAAATATTAAATGCTTGACCATCCAAATTCGACCCAAGCCATTGGTTTGAACTAAAACATGATTATTATACTTGACTTAACATAAAATTCATGTGTGTTTGATAATGATGCAAAATATTTTAAATGAAAAATAATCTTATTTAATTTTGGATGTTTAGTTAGAAAGAAAATAATAAAGTCTCAAAAATATTTATATATAATTAAGAATAGCTCTATGAGGGGTTATAGTTGGAGACAATGACGGATACAGAATTTATAAATTGTGGGGTTTTTTACTGATTTTAGTGTAAATTTAAAGTTGTGAAACTTGATTAAAGTTATTGTTGAATTGCTAAGTATTTTCTATCAAGACATAAAATAATTTGGTCAAAGCCAATAGATGCTTCAGCACCAATTCCTCCAAATGTAAATCTGCCACTAAAGGGACAACGAGTTGGGCGTAATTATGCATATCAGTTTGACTTATCTGTTATTAAATTATAAATTTCGTAATTCGCTAGTTATCCAATAAGACAATGGGTTGATTGATATCGGATTAACGATTATCGAACGGTTATCAGGCGGTTTATTGGCTAAATCAAATAACTTTTTTTTGAACAATTCTACGCTTGTGAATACCAAGCGGTCAAATAGTGGCGGAGGCAGTATCTCCATGAAGGGGGTTTAAATTTTTTTTTTGTAGCTAGTGGGAATTAAACCTATGACCTTATCAATGTTTTGAACCCTCTTGACCATTAAACTACACTTTTGAATTATGTTAAGGAGGTTCAAAACTTAATATATAGAGATAAAAAATAAATTTTACCTTATATATATAATATAATTTTTCGACCTTCCGCCCTCCTAAATCTCCCCTGCGGCCAAACTGCATACTTCATTGGGTTTTATCATTTCAACTTACATTCATAATCCTCAGTACTTCACTCAATGAAGACTTGCGTGGAGTACAAAGAACAATCTCTGGAACAAACTTTTTGAATACTCTTAATAAAAAAATATAGGTAGAATTTGAAACTCTTAAACACCACGAGAAAGATGTGGGGCTCACCCGTGAAGGCTAAGTATGCTGCTAAAACTTAAATTGTAGGGCCGTCTTTGGTATAACGTTGAAAGAAACAATAAGGGTCTGCTTGAAAAGCCCAGTGTAATTACTAAGGTAGTAATTACACAGCCTAGTAATTAGTTAATTACATAGTATTATAATTACAATGACTTATTTGTTTGTCATGATATAATTACAGTGTAATTACATATATTATGTTTGGTTGTACAAATATAATTATATAGATAAATAATTTTTTTTTCAAATTAACATGTAAAATAATTTTTAATGTATGATAAATATTTATATGTATAATAGATATTAAATATTATTACATATTGAAATAAAAAAAGGAATTGGAAAGGTTGCCTTGTAATTATATCATGCAATTACACCTAATTCTTTACCTCCTTCATAAAATTGGAAAGCGTAATTACTCCCTCCCAATTATACTCAATTCCTTATCAACCAAGTAATTACTTGGTCAAACAAACATGCCAAAGTATGTAATTACACCCAATTACATCTAATTTCAATTCTCATGTGGCTTTCCAAATATGCTCTAAGATAAAATTGGTAAGTCTATCTTAATAAGTGACAACTGGAAACTTGAAGGCATTTTCAGATAGTACTCCTATAGCTTCTGTTGAAAAGGGAGGTAAACAAAGTATACATCGATTTAGCCGTTTGGAGTTTCAATAGTACTTAATATATATAAGGGTAAAAGTATAAATATAAAAGTTCTTAACATTTTAACGGTTTATCCGATAAGAAACTTGAGTAATCCGCCTCTAAACCGTTAAGCCATTAATTATAATCTCAATCTGTTCACCATCTATTACTCCGATAACCCCATAACAATAAGTTAATAAGCCATCGATTCGATTCGATTAATACTTACGGTTCGATTTTGAACAACCCTAATTGGAGAGTTTGAAAAAATAATTTCCCCTTTTCTAAAAGGATAACCATTTCTTCAAATTGAAGAAAAACGTATTGATAAGGAACCATCCAAAATTGAAAACCAAACACACACCTTTGGGGGCTAGATACTCAGAAGATACGAATCTAGGACACGTGTCCAAAGCAGAACATAGGATTTCTCCTCATGTAATACTTCCTGCATTTTGATTGGTTGAAGATGACAACTTTTGTTTCCAGTTGGACCTCGTAACCACATTACGTGTAACAGACACTTCATCCCATTTCATCCGGTTAGGGTTTCATTTTTGGCCAAATCCCTTTAGGATAAGCAAAACAAGCATTGGCACAAACTGCAGGCATATTCCTCATATTCTTCCTCGTACATCCAGCTTCCCATTTTCATTTTCAGCTATCTATTATAAGCAAACAAAAGCCCCCAATAACACCAGCCCAATTTAAAACAGGAACAATCTTTGATATACCCAATTGAGAAAATCAATCAGTCAATCATGGCAACTTCTCAGATTTTGCAGACAGAACAAGATCTTCTCATGATGTCTTCCCTTTTTGATGATTCCAAAGGTGCACACTTTTGGTTACTTTTATTTTGCAGTACAATTCAATATGTAACAGTTTATGATTTTATTGGACTTCTGAAATTTATTCCCTTTTTTAAAGTGAATCTTGATGGGCTTATGCTATGTTTAGTTCATTTTATTATTATGGGCCTGAATCCAACTCTATACTGCTACTTTGTGTTGTGATTCTCATGGTAATTTGGAAATATCGGTATTTATTCCCAAGGGATGGATTGCAGGAGAAAATGTGAAGTCCCGAGGGATAGCTATCGAGAAAAAGATCGAGTTTCTTGAAAGCTTGGCTGGAAAAGTAATTTTCTTTGCATCTATTTTTGGCAGTCAATTTATTTTTATTGACTTAAATACTCATACCCACTTCTCATTTTGGTAATTGCTATTGTGATCTCAGTTTTTGAGATTAAAGGGTTTGTCTATTTTGTATCTGCAATTCATATCATAGCTTGATTGGTAGTTTTTGGATAAGTAGATGATTAGCTCCTCAATTGGTTTAATTCAACATGCTAGGTGGAGCGACCATTATAATAGTAGTGTTTAGGGTTGGGTAGTTTCTTTGCATTTTGAAAACTTGAATCTAACATGGGTTTCCAAGATTCTTTTCTTGTTTATCCAACTAATATGTATTTGGAAGTTGTATATTCCGAGTTAAATATGCCAAAGGTATTATCATTTCAGGTCAGCAACAGGAGATCTCGCAGATGGTTGAACGATCGTCTTTTAATGGAACTTGTTCCTCGTTTGAATGCAGAAGAAATTAGAGGGCTGTTTGCCCCACCACCTTTTGGTAAGATTTGTTTGGGTGTGGTATTATTCCATAATTGATCATTTACTGTTCTGAGTGATGTACATCCGTTGGTTCCTTTTGGAAGCAAGCTTTGGAGACAGTTTGTCACCTTCCCTAATACTGATAAAACATAAGGTGCCCAGGTTACACTGATAGAACATAATGGACCCTATGCCTTACGAATTTGGATTAGTCGGGCCAATGGGTTCCGGATACCAAATGGTTATATCAAAAAAAGCATCATTATCTGAAAAAAAAAAAACAAAAAAAAAAAAACTAACGTGAGTCAATTTGGATAAAGCTTGTGGCATCAGAGCTGGATATGCAGTTTTAATTATCTTTTGGTATTACAAGCAGTTCTTAATTTTCTAGCTACTATTAGTGGAGGTTAAGTTTCTACATTCATTGTCTTCGCTGAAGTTGAAACATCTTGAAGCAAAAGAAAACACATTTTCTAGCAAAGAAGGATGCCTGCCTGGCCAAGATTGTTTAGCACAATGATTTTTGCACATACACTTCTTTCTTGCTAAAAGAAAAAAATATTATCATACATACTGCATCGAGAGCTTTTTTTTTGTCCAGGGAAACATTTTTATCATCCTTCTTCTTTTCCTCTGAACATGATACAGTCGTACATATATGTCTTCTTTGTCACAGTTTGTTTATATTATAAAGAGCACAAAATATGTTAATATTAAATAGGAAAACAAGAAAAAGGAAGAAATGCCGTATCATTGCACCAAAAGTGATGAGGGCTTTGAGTTAAAATATCTTGAAGTAGAAGCAGAAGTGCATATGTTTTCAAGCAGGGTTGTGAATGTGATAATGGTCCAGTTATAACTCATGGTTGTGATTTTATATTTTTACATAGCGTTTCATCTTAGTCAGATAGAAGCTCTTCGGCTGTTCATACTCTTTTGTCAAATATATATACTTTTCAGTTGAACTTTTTTTTCTATAAGAATAAGTGCTTTTCCATTGAACTTATTACACGCTAAATTTTATTTTTGCTATTAACATATTAACATTTCTTTTTCTGTAGGTGATGATGTGCCACTCTCAGTATTTTGCTTGACGAATGTGGAGGAGTGGGACAAATTCAGGAATATAGACATGGATAAGGAGGTTATTATGTTTTCCTGTTTCCGTAAAGTGTATTTACTTCCTAAAAACCTGGCAACATTTACTTCGAGTAGTTTTATAAAAAACGATGACTTCTTTCGCTGCTTTGTATTTTAAGCCCCTTCTTTTTTGATAAGCATGCATTCTTTACTTTGGTTTTCCTGGAGAATGATTTACTTAAGACAATTTAGCGATATGAAAAGCTTGCTGTTACTTCATAGTTAAATTGAACTACTTATTAAAGCATAGTTCATTATTGATTAATAATTTTACTATATGAAATTCATGGCTCTTGATGTAGTATGTCTTCACCCCTCTGTTTCAAAAGTTTGAATTTTTATTTAATTCAATGTAGTGACGTTGCCTCTTTGTCCTTTTAGGGTAGGGGTAAGGCTGCATACGTCTCACCCTCCCCTCCCCAGACCCCACTTGTGGGACTGGGCTTGTTGTTATTGCTGTTGTCAACGTAGTGACACTCTTTCTTGGAATTTGACTTGTGATGTTGCAAAATTGTCTTATGGTCTCCTATATGCTCTTATTTGGTTAGGCTACCATAATGGATGCTCTTGAAGGCAAAACATCGAGGCAAAAAAAAAGTGTGGATAATGATAAGGTTGCGGTGTTGACTGCATGGCATAGAGTGGATTGTCGAACAAGAGAGGCACTTCGACGTAACTTTCTCCCTGAATTGGTCAGCAGCTATGAGGTATTATTCCTGAGAATTATTGGGCCCCTTGTCTTCAATTTGTTCTTCTGTATGCGTTGTTCTTATGCAAATGTTATTCAGCTATTGCATCTGTTATTGTTCTGAAGGTGTTGCAGCAAACACCGACTTGATATTTATTAAGGTTCTGATAGAAGTTTAAGCTTGTTGATCCTCCAAGGGAGGTGGCCAGTGATTGCTGAGTTGAAGTGACAACCTTGGGAACTCCAGTAGAGCTAACAATGAACTCTTTTCATCTATCTAAATTCATGGGGAGAGTTACCTCATACTTGTGCCGGTAGGAGGTAGCAGGTATTCCACGAATAGTCACGGCGCACGCTGGCCCGAACACCATTGTTATTAAAAAAGAAAATTTAAGCTTGTTCCGCGGGCTGATTGGTTTACCTTGGGATTACTGGATCTGCAAGATAATCTACATGCTCACGTGAAACAACGTAGATGTCGTACTCGATTGGAGATTAGTGTAATAAGAAGAAATAACATGGATTTTCTTAGGCTTGGCTATAAACTGTAGTTTGGGTGTGGGGAATGGGTCCATGCTTGCTGTAGCATTAGGAGTGGGCCAAGCCAAGTTATGTATTTCATTTGTTATGTACAAATGTTTCGCTTATGGAATCATCTAGGTGGCTGCTTTCCTTTCTTGCCCTGTTTCCTTTTCCCTTTCATGTCTTTTAGTTAGCCTAGATCTTTTTGCTCTTATAATTTGTGGGATTCTCTTAAATAACCTTACCCCCGGTGATATTTCTGATAGTTCATAGGATTTGATTTTTACGTTTTCCTTGTTTTACGCTGCCTCTCCAACCGTTTTCTCTTCCCCTTCTTTTGTTTCTGTTGTTAACAAGAGGTTTTGGATATTTTACTGTAGCAATGTGTCCGAGCATTTGTGGAGAGTGGTGATGGAGAGGTGCTTGTGCTACGGGTTCAAGACCCCTTCCATCGGTTATTGCTGCATGGTGTTTGTGAGGTATGCTTTGCGGAGCAATAATGTTTCATTCCTCATTGCAGCACTACGTTACAATAACATTGAGCACTGCTTCAACGTCGGGTCTGACGTGAGCGTTTAACTTGAATTTGGAATGGCTGTAGAACAGCGCCTCTAGATGTTCAAAGTTGTATTGTTAAGTAAGAAGAAAACTATCTGCATAGTGTGAGGATACGTTGCCTTTACATTAAAGAGAATGCACATATGACGCTAATCTGATATCTGATACGTGGACTAGTCTTTTATGGTCATCTTATGACTGCTTTTACTTGTGTTTTAACAGTTTTACAACTTGGTCTCCGTAACAACCTCACAAACAGAAGGCAACAAGGCTGTGAAAGTGACTAAGATAAAGAAGAAGAAGAAGGCAGGTTCAGCTGATCTTCCAAGCATTACACTTTGCAACTTTCTGAAGATGGCAAAAGAAGGGTTCTGGTGATTCATTTCGCCAGGATCTAGCCCTTGTATCATTACTATGTTGTGCATTATCTTAATTTACTCATTAACATCAAATATGGTTGTTCCCGCGGCAATTCCGACGACTGTACTAATAAATTAATGACTTGAATTGTGGGTGCTTCGTGTTTGGAAATGTCTTGTTTCTGGGGGCACCTGTCTAGGGATGGTTGTAAGGGGAATCTAAATTGCTTTGTATATATTGCAGAAATAAACATACCATGTGATTATTACTGGATTTCTTCCTTCTCTGCTCTGTTCATTTTTCTCGGATCTCAAGGTTCCTATATTGTGGAGGAAACTAAAATTTCTGCATCGCCTAGTAGAAACCTATTAGATAGTTTACTGTGGTGAACGACTCATATAACATAGTATATCTTTGGCGTTTCAGTTCTGGAAAGAATGACATGGTGGATATCTTGTACTTAGAGAGTTGGTATTGGCCAAGTAAAAGAACTAGTATAAAGAAGATAACCTGTTAATGTACCACACCATGTCTCTGAAGACTTTTTTCTTCTCCCTCCCCCCTCCCTCCCTCACCACCCAACCCAATCAATCCGAGAACAGTCATAGGGAAGTTATTCTCTTTAGTGGCCTCTTTCTCTGTTCGTGTGACAATGACAAGCAGCCTACTGTAATCTCACAAGTTGAGTATGGAGAGGACAGTGCGTACGCAAATTTTATCCCTAGCTTAAGAAGGGAGAGAGGAGAGTAATAAACAGAAACGACAGCAAGATAATAAGAAATTTTAGTCGCCTCTTTCTCTGTTCGTGTGACAATAACAAGAGAAACAACAGCAAGATAATAAGAAATTGAAAACGACAAGTAGTGACAGAAATTTACGAATAACAAAATATAAGACTAATATTAATACTACTTATTAATTCTCAACCTCCACACCTTCCTATCAAGTATAATGCCTTAGTAAGACTTTACTTTTCCTCAAACCCATCAAGGTCAATCTCTTACATCTCCTTATTGAGGCATCTGCAACTCACAACTTTACATGCCCAGACCATCTAAGCTTCGTGTCCCTCATCTTATCATCCACTAAGGCTACCCCAACGAATAACTTCATTCCTCACAAGTAGTTGAAAAATATAAGTAGCTAAGTATTTGTTTGTCTTGTTTTAAGCTTACTTTTATTTTGGCAAGTGGGTAGGAATCCACAACAACTACCGATGACTAAGAATAGAACTAGAAAAGGTAGTGTCAAAATGAGATAAAATAATGCAAGTTATTGATATAGAATCATATATGAAATTTGCAATTACTGATGGTTGCAGTCGCCGGCTGAGGTTCACTCTGTATAGTCAATGAGAAAGAATAAAAAAGAAAGGTTGGCAAATGCAGTTGATCTTGGGTAACTTGATCGCCAAGAGCCATCCGCTGACTTAAGTGACACAGCGACTGCTTTATTAACTACTCCCTATAAAATCCTCAATATCTCGTGTTTATACCAGGCTACCAATTTCTTCCTTGTTTGTTTAGTACAATGGACATGAAACCCGTGAAGTACTGTGTGGTAAGTAATTTCATTTATGTTTGTTGAATGGTATTTTCATTAATGGTTTGTTGAACTCACAGGTAGATGCGTTCACTGACGCAGCATTCAAAGGGAACCCAGCAGCAGTTTGCTTATTAGAAGAAGAAAAAGATGAGAAATGGTTACAGTGTGTTGCTACTGAGTTCAATATGTCTCAAACTTGTTATCTCACTCCACTTACCCTATCTAATGAAGCTAATCCCACATTTGGCCTTCGTTGGTTCACTCCTGTTACTGAGGTCACCCTATCTAGCTACCTCCTCTTTCAATTTCAAAACAACTGTTACTCAATTCTCATTAGCTTTAGAATTTCATTTGTGCTTTGCAGGTAGATCTATGTGGACATGCAACACTAGCAGCTGCACACTTTCTATTTGCCTATGGCTTTGTTAAAACTGATACTGTTGAGTTTTCAACAAAATCAGGAATTTTAACTGCTAAAAGAGTTCAAGAAGCCAAAGCTCCAAATTCTCAGGATGACTGGCCAACAGGTTACTCAATTGAATTGGACTTTCCTGTTGTAGAAATAGCCGAGACCAATTTTGCTGATGTTCCTGCAATTTCGAAAAGCTTGAATGGTGCATCTGTGGTTGAGATGCTTGAGACATCTAAGAGTGATCTTTTTGTACGTAATTCATCTGGTATTTTCTTTTAAATTTACCCAAGTGCATAAGATAAAAATTCATGTAAAAGCAACTCAGGCAAGTCTCTCTTACAAAGGTACAAACATGGACATTCAAGAAAGAATTTTTTGTTTCATTCTTTTGGAAAAAAATGATGGGGTAGGTGTCTACATCACACCCGTTGGGTTGCGGCCCTTCCTTGGACCCTACATGAATGTGGGATACTTTGTGTGCCGGGCTGCTCTTTTCTTTTTAAGAAAAAGACATTTCTTTCAAAGTCAGGAGGAAGAGATGCTAGATAAAATTAGTAAAAATTAGTCCTTCCTAGGGAAATGAAGATAATTCATGGTGCTTTTGCAGATTTTACTCCCATCAGGGGAGGCAGTGGCCGAATGCCAACCTCAGCTTGATCAAATAAAGACTTTCCCTGGCAGAGGAATAATAATAACCGGACCTGCTCCACAGGGTTCTGGCTTTGATTTTTGTAGTCGCTTCTTCTGCCCAAAGTTCGGAATCAATGAGGTAATTTCTAGCACTTGAAGTTGAATCTACTGTGAGCATGTACAATATTGTGTTCAAGCAGATCATAGTCACTGAAAAAGGTGGTACTGAATTTACACATCCTAGAGAATTGAGGCCAGTTATATAGATAGTATTCATCATATCTTCGTATAACGACAACTGCATATGTAAACATCTATATTTTTGTATAGCTGATACTTCTTAGATGTCTCACCTGTTCTCTTCTTGCATATATTTTTATTTTTCTTTAAACAACACTTTTCAGGATCCTGTTTGTGGAAGTGCTCATTGTGCCTTGGCTCCTTATTGGCGTAAAAAGCTTGGCAAATGTGACTTTGTTGCTTTAGCGGTACTTCCTCTCTTCCTCCAACTTCCCTTATACCCCTTATGAGGAACCAAATGCACAAGCTGAAATTCTTATTCATGTTTTTGTGGTTCAGGGCTCACCTAGAGGTGGCGTCGTAAAACTGCATCTTGACGAGGAGAATCAAAGGGTTATTCTGAGAGGGAAAGCTGTTACTGTCATGGAAGGTTCTCTTCTAGTATAATGTAGCTAGGAGTGGACATGATAATTTTAATAAATTGGTGGAAGTTTGTGTTTTCTTGAATAACACCACCAACATTCTATAATCTCTAAATTGGTTTTGGTTATGTACTTCACTGTGACTCTTGAAGCATTTATAAGTTTCCAGTGTGTTTAAACATTTACTTCTGTAGTTCTGTGCTTTGCTTTCATTAATTACATATCCATATATTCAAGCCATTATCTAATCAGAGGGATGGAAGCTCATTAACTGAGTTGTCTATAATGAACTTCGCATACCTACAAGTAGTGCACAGTTTGTACTATCATCAAAGTTGATGCAATAGATTATTTTAGTACAGCAGAAAATGTTTTCTTGAAAAACAAATAGTAATCTTATTCAAGATCAAACTTTCAATGAGGAAATTGCAGAACATATAAGGCTAAATGTGCATTATGAAGGCGGTGAGGGATATTGGGATAGGTCATACTGGATGCCAACTCCTCCAGGCAAGTTCACTGTTAGCAGTGCTTGGCAAATATTAAGGCATAAGGCTGATCCTAATCAGGAATTCAAGTTAATGTGGATTAAAAGATTACTATTCAAGATATCCTTCTTCTTGTGGAGATTGTGGAGGTAGAAAATAGCCACTGATGATGTGCGGAGGAGGCAAGGGCAAATGGTGATGTCTAGGTGTTGGTAATGTTAACAGCCCCAAGAGGAATCCATTGAGCATATATTTGTCAAAAGTCCTACTGCCTCTAAAGTATGGAACTTGTTCATGGGGGTTGTTGCAATTACTGTGCCATTGATTCAATTGAAGCAGGTTATAAGGCATTGGTGGTATGCTCAATGTTGTCCAAAGTTAAAGCCATTATTTCAAGCAGTACCGGCTATCATCACTTGGGAACTTTGGAAGAGAAGAAATACAGGTAAACATGAGGGTTCAATGTCCACAAATAGGGTGATTCATGAGATCAATAGGACATTGCATCAACTGACAAGGGTGAGGTATGCTTGGATACCTAATATTCCAGTGTTATGACCAGACATAATTCAATATTTTGAAGGATATAAACCTATATTGATCACTACAAGAGTAACATGGCAGCTTCCTTTTCATGGTTGGTACAAATGCAATACTGATGGAGCCTCAAAAGAAAATCCTAGTCCTACCTCCTTAAGCTTTTGTGTGAGGAATGATGAAGGTGATGTGGTGTATGCAAGGGCAGTAGACCTGGGGGTGACAACTAATATGGTGGTTGAAGCTAAGGTTATTCTTCAAGGATTGGAATACTGTGTGGAGCATGATCTTCACCCTCTCATATTGGAGACTGATTCATTGGTGATGAAGAAAGTGATAGAAGGGGAATGATATTCTCCTTGGGTAATTGCAAATGATGTGAAGAAAATTATAGAGATGAAGGGAAACTTCAATGTGATCTTTCAACATGTGTTCAGAGAAGGCAACTCAGTGGCGGATTTTATAGCTAACATTGTGTTTTCTTTTGCAGGTACATATGAGTTTCATTCGTTCTCTGAACTGCCTAGTGCAGGGAGGAGGTTGATCAATCTAGACAAATCTCAAACACCTAACCTTCGGTTTAGGATAGCAAATAGAAGAAACCCAGACTGATGGCTTCACAGAGTTGGACTTTGCACAAACCTGAATGTTTCGTTGTCTCATCCTGTATGTTATTAAGGTACTTTCTAGTGGTATTAGCATAGTCACATGCTCATTCTGGGGGTGCTTTGATAGTGTACAAGAATAATGCGATAAGCAGGTGTTGGATGGTACAATTTATCTTGAGTATGATATGGCCAAATACTAAGGAAAACATTGAACCTGTCATGTGGTATTTCGGGAGATTGTTGAATCATTTCTTAGTGGTATTAGCATGCTTTCATGCTCAATCTGAGGATGGTTTTGAAATGTTTAGAATGATGTCTATACTAAAGGTTCTAGCATGGAAAGATTTGAGCTTACAAGAAAAAAAAAGGCTTAGTTACGAAACCTGACTTTTGCCTTGCAAAGCCTGCTTAAAGCCAGCTCATGCCTGGTTTTTTCCTTGCAAAGCCTTCCTAAAGCCAGCTCACACCTGACTTTTGCCTTGCAAAGCTTGCCTAAAGCCAGCTTAAGCCTGACTTTAGCCTTGCAAAGCCTGCCTAAAGCCAGGTCAAGCTGGCTTTTGCCTTGCAAAGCGTGCCTAAAGCCAGGCTCTTCTACATGTTAAGTTAGATGAGTGAGCACATGATTAATACTTGGACACACTCAGTTCATTGCATATGGAGATCATATAGTAGCTACACTTGGAATACTATTCTGGCTTCAACTCTGTGGTGGAGATGTTTGGAATTCATTTTAGCCTATGGACAGTATACCCTGGCGCCTGGTGAGAGCTTGATAGGTGCTGCTTGGTATTTTTCACTGGTAATTGGATTCACATACACTAACATGAGAAGGAAACACTCAGCTTATTATTTTGTAATAGCTAGTTCATTAGATTTTAGCTTTTCTATCCTTTTAGTAGCTAGTAGCTTCATGCAACTTCTACTTTGGTTTGGACATCTTGTAAGATTTGGATCCATTTTGGGATTTTATTTATATATTAGCCACTAGGCAGCGTGCCTAATGGTATATTTTCCTAAAAAAAGTAGTAATCTTATTCATTTTCCGGTGTTTGGTACGCAAATTAAGGAAAATAACTTCTCAAGAGTATTCATAAATAATTTAGATACAATAAACATGAAGCCATAAACTTTCAAATTAACAACCTTTCGAACCCACAAATTTCATAAACTTCCGAACCGCTAAACTTTCAAAATCGCAAAATTTCGAACCCGTTAACTTTATAATTTCTAAACACGTAAACTTCCAAAGACATAAGCGTCCGAACTCATAACTTTGGAACTTGTAAAATTTCGAACCTGTAAACCGAAAGATGAAAAAATTAAAACTGAAAATATAAAAAAATATATAATATTTTCCGAAGGAGGGGGGGTGGGGGGGGGGTGTAGAAAAACGAAAAAATAAAAATTTGAATTACAAAAAAAAAAAAGAATAAAAACTTTTTTTTTTG
>ML427733.1:119887-162691 GCA_005239525.1 Nicotiana knightiana
TGGAAAACAATTATCCCAGGAAAAAATCAATTCTCTTTCTAGAGGATTAAGGAAAATAGACTTCAACCTTCTTAGGTATTCAGTTACTAATTCGATAATATTAACAGTCTAATTTCATTAGAAAAATTTCAAATACAACAGGTAAGGCATGCTAGTGGGTCCTAGACTACCCGGACACAAGCATGATAGTAGCTACACACGGACTCCAGTCACCTGTGCGTACGTAGCCCCCACAAATAGTAGCACATATTCGTTTAGTTCACCTATGGGGACAATTCCCCCTCACAAGGTTAGAAAGGGGACTTACCTCGCTCCGAAGATTCATAAACAGTCTCCAAGTCCTTCCGATGACTCAAATTGATGCACAACGCCCAAAACTATCCAAATAACGGGCAAACCAATGAAAATATACTCTAATACTTATAAAAATTTAATTTATATAAATTCCCCACTCCGCTCGAAAAGTTGACAAAATTACCCTCGGGCCCACATGCTCGAATTCTGAAACTTTTCGAAGACATTGATTACCCATAACCCCGCAAACTCAAATATATGATTTTCTCTCAATCCCATGCCCAAATTCATGGTAACAATCCACAAATACAAATTTCTAGGTTTTTCTTCAAAACCCTAAGTTTCCATTAATTTTCCATGATTTTCCATGATTTTCCATGTTAAAATCTAGATATAATCCAAGTAATTAACTTGAAATAGGTGGGATTGACTTACCTCCAAGTTGTTAGGTGAATATCTCTCTCAAGAAGCTCCAAAAATCGCCCAAGGATGAAGAAATGAGCAAAAATGCTCAAACCCCCGCTTTAAACACTCACCGCCCAGTGATCTTCGCGCCTGCGGCAAAACCTTCGTGCCTGCGGTGTCGCGCCTGCGGCAAAACCTTCGCGCTGCGGTATCCGTGCCTACGGTTGATTTTCCGCACCTGTGGTCTTCACACCCGCGGTGACTGGCCATCCCTTGCCTTTTCACTTCTGCGGCTCATGCCCCGCATCCGCAGCTCGCATCTGCGGCCATCAAAGCTCAGGTGCGATCACACCAGAAGCTGGGAGCTTCAGCTTATGCTCTCCAAGTTCAAACTTGGTCCGAGGCTCGTTTGGTTAACACCCGGGGCCCCCGGGGCCCAACCCGAACATACCAACAAGTTCCAAAACATAATGCGGACTTGCTCGAGGCCTCAAATCACATCAAATAACATCGAAACAATGGATCGCAACTCAATTCAATCCTTATGAACTCTGAAATTTCCAACTTCTACATTTGATGCTGAAACCTATAAAATCACGTCCGATTGACCCAAATTTTGCGCACAAGTCACATTCAACATTACGGACCTGCTCCAACTTTCGCAATTGCATTCCGACCCCGATATCAAAATTTCCACTTCCGATCGGATTTCTCAAAAACCTTCAAATTTCTATCTTTAGCCAAATGACTTCAAAATAATCTACGGACATCCGAATTCACTTCCGATTGCGCTCCCAACTCCAGAATCACCTTTCGGAGCTATTCCCAGACTCGGAATACCAAACGGACATCTATATTACTAAAATGCCTTTCAATCCGGACTTATGAAATTCCTTCTAAAATGCTAACTTCCACAAGATATGCCAAAACGCTCCCGGGTTACCCAAAGGCCGATCCGAACATACGCCCAAGTTCGAAATCATCATACGAACCTGCCGGAACCTTTAAATCCTGATTCCGAGGTCGTTTACTTAAAATTACAATCTTAGTCAATTCTTCCAACTTAAGGCTTCCGAAATGAGAATTTTCTTTCCAATTTGACTCCGAACTTCCCGAAATTCAACTCCGACCACGCCTACGATCAAAGCTGCTCATGTCCTCAAACCGCTGAACAACGCTCTAGAGCTCAAAACGACCGGTCGGGTCGTTACATTCTCTCCCACTTAAACATTCGTTCGTCCTCGAACGTGCTAAGAACTGCTCCAGAGTTGTCTGAAACTACTGTTAAACACCTCGTGCACCTACTCGTGCCACCACCGCAATTGAGTATATTAGCTTAGTCAAATCCAAAGATATCCTCTTTCATCCATACCATAAGCTCAGAACCCAGTCCCAACACCTGAAATTCTCTGCCAGGCCTGTTTCCAATATATGAACACCATATCAATTACCACACGAGGTACCAGAACACGATTGCGTACCTTTGCTGATTTAGCATCATGCACCGCATAATTCACCATCTAACCACAATGACATTCCCTGAAACTTAATAGCCAAAATCCCATGAATCTGATGCTCCCAGTGCATCTTCTTACATCCTGCTATAATGCTGACGATACTACCACAACAGAGGAGATATGTAGAAATTTCTAACCAACTGCGGAGTTAACCAAACATTGAACCTTTCCCCTTGACTAAAATCATCATCTAATTACGAACCAAACAATGGTAATTGTCCTGTAATATACTTCACATAATCTTATCGCACCGATCCCTGATACCATAATTTCGTCTCGCCCAGTATGAACTGCTCAGGCAATAAATCACCCCAGGCATGACCAACAGTCTCACATGATGCCACAACGTGCCAATAGGACTCAACTCGAACATGATGCATAAAGAAATGACTCAGGAAGGGACTACTCGACTCACGCAACTAATATGAACTTTCCTCAGAAAATAGGAAGCAAAACACAGGAAAAGTAAATGTGGGAACCTTACTCAACATCACACTGTTGCGGCGTGCAACCCGATCCAAATAACATACCCGTGGTGGCGTGCCACCCGATCCCATCATGAAATTCACATAAGGAAATACACATCGAGCCGAATTGCTTACTATTAAAAATTACTGAATATCGGTCACAAGCACGCTAAGTGCATAATACCACCCAGGGGAGACTGATAAATCCATATGCTACAAAGATCAAGCACCATTGAGGTGCGATATATATAATCTGAATCCCAAGAGCTATCCTGCTCACGCAACATCATTACTACGCGGAAATCTCAACACATAAGAAATTATCAAGCCGTTTTACAACTCACATGACGCAATCATAATATTACATGAAATGGAAGAAGACGGAACACCATATGATATTCCAACGCCCCTCCTTGAGAAGCGCCATACTGGAATGAACACACCTGATTCACATGGAGCCCACAACCACATTGAATCCATTCACAATCCTCAAGCCGATTCTGCTCACACTGAACTAGGCTAATAGCTTTACCTGGGTCCATAATAACCCACTTCCTCTCATAACACGCAAGAACAACCATCATAGCCGGGACAAACACCCCACAATCCACAACCAACTGAACCGAATGCCTTCCAGGCATAAATTCTCAAATAAGCAATATTGCACTCCCTTATACTTGGTCTAAATCTTCAATCAATCAGGTGACTACATGTCATACTTATACAATCTTCTCGTGGTCACGCTCCCACGACCTTTCACACGAGGAAACGAGTCTGCACATCCATACCACCGACCACACTAACACTGTAAAACAAATCACCCATAACCTGGATACAAAGCCTCTTTCACCAAACACCGATCTCAGGTGACGCTGAAGACAACACCAGCTTACTCTAAACATTCATATCCCTTTTTCTTGCTCATCCGAGCTCATGACATGCTAGTTAACACCGAACCGAAATCTTGATCCTTACTTCCAATTCCATACTACTTACTGCACCTGACACGCAGAATTCCATCACAACTCCTGAACTACTAATAGGGTGGACACTTCATCCTATAGAAACCCCTTTGTTTTTTCTTTTCTCACATCAATTCAAGAGACCCATAACAAAACACGAGTGAATTCTCACAATCACAATACATGCAAATACTTAAGTAGTAGTCTATACCACCATAATCCTTCCGGGATCCGCCTACACATGACAGGCCATAATACTTGAATGCTTTCAAATAAAATCCATTACGGCGGCCGACAAGCCTCGCACACACCGGCACAAACCTCATGCATAACTTAATCACATTGAAGGAACTGATCACTACTGTACATGTGCCATTTCAATCATGGCTAACCAGTCTATATTCTTTTAATCATCCTTAATTGCCTCAGAAATAATAGTAACCCCATTTAACTCATAGCAAACTCAATCCTCACTCATCCCGAGTGGCCTTGATTCACGAGACCATGCTGTCTAAATCCCGCAAACTGTCTCATACCCTCCTGATAATCTTTCTACAATCTGGAGTTTATTTCTCTCACTCCTCCAATACTCTTTTGCACGCTTAAAATAACATTAGGCACTCCAACTATTTTCCCTTTCTCAGAAATTACGCTGCAAAAACTCGATTCTTAATCATACTGCTGCTTGAAACCCTTAAACACTGCATTCTTAACTTCGAATTCATTAGGACCACTATTGAGAGTCACCCACTCTGACTGGCCCCGAATAGAATCAACTGCAAGGCTCTTCTAGCACATGAACACCTTCTCAATGAAGCACGTGACTGAGTCACTACCCTTATAACTCGCCTATGCGTTAAGCATAAATTCTGAATCTTCCAAAGCCTAACCCTAGTCCAGTAGGGCCAACTTTTGCACACATTTATCAAATCCCATGCATAATTACCATTTTAATCCTTCCCCTTAGCTGTAATAACTTGCTAATACGCTGATAATCCTCAACCCCATGAGAAGATAATCCTGCAACCCAATTGCAGGCGGTAGGACTTACCCACTTAGCCTGAAGCTACTCCTTGCACCACTCTGGACCCCACCGAAATTCTTTCTTCATTGCTGACATGATCTTGCTCCACCAACTCATCAAATCCTTCTAAATCCTCCTATTAACATTCCATGAATACTCAAATTCTCTAGCATTATTCACATATTCGACCCCCTTACCGAATAGCCACTAGAATTCCTCCCAGAAACTTGCCAACCGCACGATCGCTAACCTGCTCATAGGAGTTAACCCACCTGTGGAAATTACATCTAACACCTTCCAGCGACGCTGTACTGCACACTGTCTACAACATCAATACCCCATCCTAAGCTTGTTCTCATTCACCAACTTTACAGTCCGTTCGCTCCTCATGGGCATCTACTAAATGCGATACAATATCTTCTAATTCACCACTATGCTGCGTTCTCCCACTTTGGTCAAACTCCCCCTCTACGCGCTGCTCGACTTGTGCTTCTTACACCTGGCCTCCTAGAAATGGAACCACTACCTAGCACTTCTCACATATCTTCCTTCATCGTATGCTGCCCAGTTGTTGCCTCAATTCAATATCATTCTCTGTAGCACTTAAACCAGAAGATCACCACAACCTTAGGCCTTCCCGAAGATCATCTTTCTCGAGCTGTATTCATTAGAAATACTTATTCAGTACTGAACCATCGCAGAGTATGATCTATGACAGTCGCTTATTCAATACTTCTTCACAATACTCTGACCCCATGCAATCGAAGAAACTATAACATCGACGAACTTAACACATTCTATTCGATCAAAGACGACGATATCACATCACACATGAATACTCCACCTCACTTGAAAACACCAAGTCTTACTACTTTGTCCGCCAAACTTGAACATTCATAGTCCAATCGCCCTTCCTCTGTCGGAACTAAAATACTGAAATCTCAAAATCACGCCCTGAGAAGACCCCCTTTTCAAGTCATTCACTGCCCCGACATATGGGCAAGCTTCCCATCACTACGCCAATACCGTGAAGTGACCAATCATAAACATCATAACGACCCGAGCATAGCCTCAAAGCTCTCATAAACACAACTACTGAGCTGAACAACATGATATCATTCCGCAGAGCAACGACAATAGCCCCAATCAACTTCGCAGGGAGAAACATCCCGCACCCGATCTGAGGTACCATTATAATTCCTCAATTCCCAATTTATAGAAAGCACTTCGCGACGCATAAGATTGAGTAAGAATAAATGTCGGCATAAGCTTCAAAGGAATCAAATCGCACGATGAGGAATCAAGAAGGGAGGTACTCCTAACAGCCCCTGTAGCCTCTCGAAGATAAGTACAGACGTCTCCGTACCGATCCGCAAGACTCTACTAGACTTGCTCATGACTCGTAAGACCTAAGGGAACCTAGCGCTCTGATACCACGTTGTCACGACCCAAAATCCATTAAGGTCGTGATGGCGCCGGACCCCACTGTCAGGCAAGCCAACACTTAATAAATAAATTAAATGTTTATTTTAAAATTCTCGAAGTCATTCCTTTCTCATTTTCTTAAATAACAATTAGCGAACTTCCACTGAGTAAACAATAATATCTTAACAGATGTAAATAGTGAATAAATCCCATAATTATCCCAGAACCCAGTGTCACAAGTGCATGAGCAAATTTTCTAGGAATTTACAGGTACTATAATACTTGTCAGGAATACAAACTGGGCAAGGAATTTAAAATAAAATATAATACATCTGAGGAAGACTCTGCGGGCTGCGGGTCGCCTCCGGATGGTGCAGCTCGTCTAAGTCTCCAAGTCAGCCACATCACTGCGTCAAGCAGGGCCACTAGCTATGAAGGTACATGTGCAATAAAATGCACAACAAGTGTAGCATGAGTACGAAAACAACGTGTACTCAGTAACTATCCCGCCTAACCTCGAAGAGGTAGTGATGAGAGGTCGGATTTGACACTTGCTAGAGGTCAATTAAATAAAAGTAAAGGGGGTGACACAAAGCATGGATATCATAGGCAATTTAATAAGTAAACAGGAAATAGCAGCTTCTTCCACATTTAACATTTTAAATCTTCGTCATTTCAATTGACAATTTATAATTTTCAAGTCAGTAAACAAGTATAAATCACAGAAAGGCCGCAACAATTATCATGCGCAAGAAATGCCGAAGGTCGAACGGCACGGACCAACAATAATAAACTGTGCACTGTCGAAGGGTCGAATGACTCGAACCATAGATGCATCTATTACCCCGCTCGTGAATCGATCATGTGACGCGGTCATATATAATAATAGAGTTACCTTGCTCGCGAATCATACCTGCGACTCAGGTACTCATAGATACACATATTCACACATTAATTCACATTTTATCTATAGTTACTCAAAAAGGTGATAAAATTCTCTTTTTAATGGACTCGAAGATGGTATTTAAATCTTTTCTAGAAATTCATTTGCCAAGTTCGATAAGGTGTTAAATATTATAAATTTCTCAGTAAGGTACAAGTATGGCAAATAAAACATGCTTTATCGGGAAAATAATTATCCCAGGAAAAACTCAATTCTCTTTCTAGATGATTAAGGAAAATAAACTTCAACCTTCTTAGGTATTCAGTTACTAATTCGATAATATTAACAGTCTAATTTCATTAGCAAAATTTCAAATACAACATGTAAGGCATGCTAGTGGGTCCTAGACTACCCGGACACAAGTATGATAGTAGCTACGCACGGACTCCCGTTACCTCGTGCGCATGTAGCCCCCACAAATAGTAGCACATATTCATTTAGTTCACCTATGGGGACAATTCCCTCTCACAAGGTTATAAAGGAGACTTACCTCGCTCCGAAGATTCATAACCGGCCTCCAAGCCCTTTCGATGACTCAAATTGATGCAGAACGCCCAAAACTATCCAAATAACGGGAAAACCAATGAAAATATACTCTAATACTTATAAAAATTTAATTTATATAAATACCCACTCCGCTCGAAAATTTGACAAAATTACCCTCGGGCCCACGTGCCCGGATTCCGAAACTTTTCGAAGATAATGATTACCCATAACCCCTAAATCACAAATATATGATTTTCTCTCAATCCCATGCCCAAATTCATGGTAACAATCCAAAAATACAAATTTCTAGGTTTTTCTTCAAAACCCTAAGTTTCCACTAATTTCCCATGATTTTCCATAATAAAATCTAGATATAATCCAAGTAGTTAACTTGCAATAGGTGGAATTGACTTACCTCCAAGTTGTTAGGTGAATATCCCTCTCAAGCAGCTCCAAAAAATCGCCCAAGGATGAATAAATGAGCAGAAATGCTCAAACCCCCGCTTTAAACACTCACTGCCTAGCAATCTTCGCGCCCGCGACAAAACCTTCGCGCCTGCGATGTCCGCGCCTGCGGCAAAACCTTTGCGCCTGTGGTGGATTTTCCGCACCTGCTGTCTTTGCACCCGCGGCCAATTATTCGCGCCCACGGTGATTGGCCAGCCATGCCTTTTCGCTTTTGCGACTCATGCCCCGCATCCGCGAGCTCGCACCTGCGGGCATCCAAGTTCAGGTGCGATCACACTAGAAGCTGGGAGCTTCAGCTTATGCTCTCCAAGTTCAAACTTTGTCCGAGGCTCGTCTGGTTAACATCCGGGGCCCGGGGCCCAACCCGAACATACCAAAAAGTTCCAAAACATAATGCGGACCTGCTCGAGGCCTCAAATCTCATCAAATAACATCGAAACAATGGATCACAACTCAATTCAATCCTTATGAACTTTGAAATTTCCAACTTCTACATTTGATGCCGAAACCTATCAAATCACGTCCGATTGACCCCAAATTTTGCTCACAAGTCACATTCAATATTACGGACCTGCTCCAACTTTCGCAATCGCATTTCGACCCCGATATCAAAATTTCCACTTCCGATCGGATTTCTCAAAAACCTTCAAATTTCTATCTTTAGCCAAATGACTTCAAAATAACCTACGGACATCCGAATTCACTTTTGATCGCGCTCCCAACTCCAGAATCACCTTACAAAGCTATTCCCTGACTCGGAATCCCAAACAGACATCTATATTACTGAAATGCCTTTTCAACCCATACTTATGAAATTCCTTCTAAAGTGCTAACTTCCACAATATATGCCGAAACGCTCCCGGGTTAACCAAAGCCCGATCCGAACATACGCCCAAGTCTGAAATCATTATACAAACCTACCGGAACCTTCAAATCCTGATTCCGAGGTCGTTTATTCAAAATTTCAATCTTAGTCAATTCTTCCAACTTAAGGCTTCCGAAATAAGAATTTTCTTTCCAATTTGACTCTGAACTTCCCGAAATTCAACTCCGACCATGCCTACGAGTCATAATACCTGACATGAAGCTGCTCATGTCCTCAAACCGCCGAACGACGCACTATAGCTCAAAACGACCGGTCGGGTTGTTACAGCATAATCACCGCAAACTGAAGCAGACTCATGGTCAACTGAAGAAAAGAAAATGCTAGTCATTATGCGGTCACATAACTTATGCGGACCGCATAATGACTGCATAATTGAAATCAAGAAAACTGAGAAGTACTTTTGCGGAGAAAAATGCGATCGCATAATGGATATGTGAATCGCATAATTGAAATACGGTCAAATTCTGGGTTTGGAGAATTGAGGTTCTAGCGATGCTTCAGGAAGATATGCGGACCGCATACATGATCTGCGACCAGTATGCGGTCGCATAAGTGTTCTGTTGGGTCATTTTTGTCCAATTTTGACCCCGACTTTTAGCTCACTATAAATTGATTTACTAGGGTTTTTGTGGGTCATCTTGTCTGAAAAAGAGGCTACATTGAAGACATTGAATACTCCATTATTTTGGAAGCTTTTGAAGAGAGATTCTTTCACTTTTGTAAGCTTTATGACTTTAACTATTATTTTATCTTTGTATTTTAGTATGAGTGGCTAGTCTTAAATACTAAGGCTGTGAACCCTAAATGAGTGTAATGTTAATGAGTGTTTACCATTGAATATATATAATGGTTGGTTGATATTTATTCATTTCTCATGCTTAATTTATTGTTGGTGGTTGCAAACATTAACAAATTCCATTTTACTCTTTCTTTACTTGGAAAAGTGGGTTAGGGTTTTGTAGAATTGAATATCAAAAACTCAAGTCTTTAAACCTTGTTTAATAGAATCACTTAGGAATAAGTGGATTCTATTTGGCATAAATTGATTATTCTTAATTGCAACTCTTTTATATTTGGAAAAAATCATAAAGAGGAAACACTACTCAACTATTGGAAAATATTGAGTACTCACTTAGAAATCATTTGCATATCAAAGAACCTCCCATTAGAAATATATCATATTAACACCAATAGCATTACATTCCATTGAAGGGGACACAACCTTGGTTTCTTTAATCAAATTAATTATACTCTCACAATATTATATTTGTCTTAACTACACACAATTACAACACTCTTTTATCTAACGGAATAAAATTACAATTTAAGTCAAGTTTCACACTACTTAAGTAATCTTTTCACACTTATTCCCTGTGGGATTCGACCCCAACCTAGTTAGGTTATTATATTTGACATCGACCGCTTTACACTATTTATTAAGGTGTAATTTGAGCGTATCAAATTTTGGCATCATTGCCGGGGAATACGATTTTGAAATTACTAATTAGTGTGTGCTTTACTTTACGTCTTTTTATATTCCATCACACTTTTCTTTCTTTGATTGGTGTGCTAGGTAAACATGGACGAGTATGAGGAAGAAGAGAATACTTTTACGGATATCGAGGAATACATCGAGGATACAAATGCCATTGTCCCTCGCGAGTTGATGCTTCTACCTTCAAAGTGGAACAATCCTAATGCTTAAGGCAGAGGGATTATTCAGAAATTCTACTGATTATGATCCAACACAACATCTTAGAAACTTCTTTGGTTGTGTGTGCGATTCACAAGTAGAACAATGTGACAGATGATGCCCTAAGACTGAGGGTATTCAAGTACTCATTAGCTGGAGAGGCAAGGAAATGGATCCAAAATCTACCACCTCATTCCATTCACTCTTGGCCTAAAGTCGTCCGTGATTTCTTAGCCAAATAGTTTCCACAAAGCAAGAAGTCTGAGCTCAGAGATAAAATTTTTTTATTCAAGCAACTACCGGGGGATCACCTACATGAGGCATGGGATCGTTTCAAGCTATACCTAGTGAGATCGTCGAATCATGGTTTTTCGCATACAATCTTGTTAGAGAAGTTTTACATGGGTTTGGATCCGTTGAACCAATCCATCGCCAAAAATGCGGCGGATGGATCTTTTATGGACAAAATATTCACAAGGATCACACAAAGTCTTGATAAGATGGAAGAACACAATCAAGCTTGGCATTAGGAAGATACCACGGGTGGAATTGCATACGGTACTCCCTCTCTGACCAACATGATTAGGGAGAACCAAGATAGAGACCAAGTAATTGATGCAGTTACCACCAACATTAATGTGTTAACCAAGACGTTCACGAAAAACCAAACAAGGAAGGTAAATGTTGTGGAAGATATGCAACCATTGTCGAATCAGGAATGCGAGGAAGCAAACTATGTCCATAATTCTCAAGGTGGTTATCGACAACAAAATCAATGGAGGCCTAACCCGCAAGAGTAAGGCCATCAACAGTGGCGTAATGATCAAGGTGGATCAAGTAAAGGTAGTTGGAGCAACAACAACAACAACTGTGCAAACCGGAGTTCAAACCCCTATGTTCCACCAAAGGGTCAATACTCTAACTCCTCACATTGGAAGGAAGGTTCTTCAAGTGAGTACAAATTAGAGAGCATGCTTGAAAAAATATTACAAAACCAAGAAAGAAGCGACACTTCAATGAAAAATATGTCCGAACTTGTGGGGTCGCACACCACATCCATACAAAAGCTAGAAATGCAAATGAGAGATTTTTCAAGAGAGAAAAATCCAAAGCTAAAGGGCGCACTCCCAAGTGACACAATTGAAAACCCAAAAGGTAATGGGAGTGGCCCAACTTCTCATTGCATGGAAATCACAACGCGAAGCGGGAAGGTACTTCAAGGGAAAATGAACAAATGATTGGAGTAGACGATCTTGAGCAAGATGTTGAGGCACGAGATGAGGTGCCAATTGTTGTTGAAGTTGAAAAGCTCCCAAGAGAAGTGAAAGTCCAAGAAGCAAATCTTGAAGAGGTAAAGGAAAGGGTGAAAGAGGCACCAAAAGCTCTAGCAACAATTCCTAAACCTCCCCCTCCTTTCCCTCAAAGACTTTCTAGGAGGGTTGATGATAGCAAACTCAAGAAATTCTATGACATTATCAAGCAATTATCGGGAACATTCCATTTGTGGAAGCATTTCAATAGATGCCGGGTTTTGCTAAATATTTGAAGGACTTGATAACCAAGAAAAGAACCACCAATAACGAAGTGGTGAGTGTCACTCACCAGGTTAGTTCCATTATTGCAACAACCACCGTTCAAAATAAAGAAGACCCGGGAGCCTTCACCATTCCATGCACTATTGGCTTGTGAGATTTTTCAAGGGCTCTTTGTGATAATGGGGCTAGCATTAACTTGATGCCTCTTGTTATTACAAGCAAGCAGGGTTAGTGTAACGACCCGGTCGGTCATTTTAAAAATTTGCTCCCCGATCCCCTATTTACCGCTTCTTCCATGTCTATTTATATTATTGGAACTTGTCGGAGCGTTGAGTGTTGAAATCTGGGGTGATTTTGGACTCATAGTCCATAAATGTGGAATTTAGCTTTAGAAATCTGGCCGTAGCTAGAGATGTGTGAAGATGGATCTGGAATAGAATTCCGTCGACTCCGTTAGCTCCATTGGGTGATCGGGGTTAGGGGCATGCTCAGAATATGTTTTCGAGGTCGGTTGTGGATTTAGGCTTAAATTGGAAAAAGTTAGAATTTCAACGATTTTGGTCGATAGGTGAGATTTGGATATCGGACTCAGAATGGACTTCCGAAAGAGACATTAGGTTTGTAATCTCTTTTATGACCTGTGTGCAAAATTTGAGGTCATTCGGATGAGTTTAGACGTGTTTCAGCGTCAGATGTGAATTCTAGAAATTTCCTAAGTTCTTAGGCTTGAATCTATGCATAATTGATGATTTTGATGTTATGAGATGTGTTTTTAAGGCTCGACCAAGTTTGAATGAGGTATTAAGGTTGGTTGGTAGGTTTGGTTGAGGTCCCGGGGGCCTCAGCTGTCTTTCGGGTGCCCAAACAGGCATGTTTTTGGCCTAAGCCTTTGCTGGTTTTGCTGGTTTTACAGCAGCAGTTGAGTGTTCTCTGCGATCGCGTGAATAAGTTCGCGATCGCATAGTGTTAGGTTGAGGTGGTCAGAGATTGTGCTTCGCGATCGCACAAGTCCAACTGCGATCACATTGTTCTGGTCAGTTAGTCTCCGCGATCACACGCCCAGGATCGCGATCGCGTAAGGTATCCTAAGGCTGAGGGAGGTGCAATGTTTTCTCTATGCGGTCACGTGGCCTCCACCGCGATCGCATTGGTGTAGGGTCAGAAGGTCCACGATCATAGACCTTTAATTGCGATCGCGATGAAGGAATTTTAGGCGCGTGTTTCATCACGCTCCGCGATCGCGACTCATTGTACGCGATCGCATAAGGCAAATGCCTGCGCAGAATATTAAAACCCCAAATCCGAGGGTTTTTGCTATTTTCCATATTTTCGAATTTGAGAGCTCGGGAAGGGTGATTTTTGAGGACTTTTGCACCTGGGTAACTTGGGTAAGTGATTTTTATCCATTATAGATCAATTTCCATGATTCCAATCTTAAATCTAACCTTTAATTTCGAAAATTATGGGAAAAATGGGATGAACTTCATAGACCGAATTATTGAGTTTTGATTGGGTATTTGACCTCCGATTTGAGAGATTCTTATATGTTAGACTCGTGAGTGAATGGTGTCCGGAAAATATAAATTTTACCCGATTCCGAGATGTGGGCCCGGGGGACTTTTTGGGCGAATTTCCTAAATTCGCGTATTAGCTTATAAATAATTAGCTATTTTGTTCCCTTGAAGTGATATTTACACCATGCAATCGATTTGAATAGATTTGGGCCACCCGGAGTCCGATACTCGTGGCAAGAGCTTGGTATTGAGTTGATTAGCGCAGTCCAGGTAAGTGACTTGCCTAATTCTGTGTTGGGGACTTTCCCTTAGGCATTTTTACTTATTTTTGTTATGTGGACGCCGTGCACGCGAGGTGACGAGTGCGTATACGGGTCATTGTTGCTAAAATCCTATTTTACTCCCATGAAATCGCTCATTTTAATTCATATATTACTGTTTCCTATCTTAATTGAGTAGATAGCCTAAGAGTAAGCATGCCTACCTGTTCTGACTTGAATTCCTCTTATTTGCTACTAATCACATCATGCTTAGGTAGTTTTACTCTATCCTTACCGTTGTTTTTTTCCTGGATATTTTACTTAAGCCATAATTGACATACTTCTGCTTTGCATATTTAAATTGGGACTACGGACCGAGATCCAGGAGCTTTCCCCCTATACTGCATTCATATTTAAATTGGGACTACAGACCGAGATCAGGGAGCTTTCCCCCCTGTACTGAGATGCATATTTAAATTGGGACTACGGACAGAGATCCGGGAGCTTTCCCCCTGTACTTCATATCATTTAAATTAGGACTAAGAACTGAGATCCGGGAGCTTTCCCCGTTTACCGCATTGCACATTTACTGTTGAGATATGTGCTGTGCTGAGCCGAGTGCTCTCTTTATGTTATTAAATCTTTCCGTTTTCGTTAATCTTGTTTATCATTGCTTGTCTATTTTTCACTATTCCAAAAACAATTGTATATTGACTTGTTTTACAAACTCAGTAGGGCCTCAACCTGACCTCGTCACTACTTGACTGGGGTTAGGCTTGGCACTTACGGAGTACCGAATGTGGAGTACTCACGCCCTTTCNAGGAGTCGTCTAGCAGCAGCCAGGAGACTGCGAGGTAATTCTGCCACGTCCGCAGAATCCCACGAGTCCCCTTATACTCTAGTATAGGTATAGAAGACATGTATATCTTCTCCACTGTTTCATTGTATAGAGCTACACTTAGTACATAGCTTGTGACTATGGTGACATTCCGGGTTTTGGGAAGTAAAAATGTATATGCTGAGCATCTACGTTATATCTACTCGAGATCTTTTTTGTCTTTATTATTATTGATTCTGTCATTTTCGCTAATTTTAGGCTTGCCTAGTCATAGAGACTAGGTGCCGTCACGATACCTTTCAGAGGGTAAATTGGGTCGTGACAGTTAGGTGTGCCGAGTCCTACAAGCATGAGGTTGAAAATGGCCGATCGTTCATCAAAAGACCAGTGGAAATTATTGATGATGTCCTTGTGAAAGTGGGAAAGTTCCTCCTTCCGGCCGATTTTGTGATCCTTGACTGTGATGTTGATAAAGAAATCCCTATCATCTTGGGGAGGCCATTCCTTACTACCGGAAGAGCACTTATGGATTCGGAACTAAATGAAATCAAGTTCCGAGTTAATGATGAAGAGTTCACCTTCCAAGCAATTAAGGGTATGAAGTTGCCACATGCATATGAAGGTATCTCAGTCATTGATGTTGTTGATGAGGCAGAAGACGCAATTGAGATGAAGATGGAAGAAGGATGCCTAGGTGAGGCTTTGAATGCTATATTGGTAAATTTTGATGGTGAAGACATGGAGGGGTACATGGAATCGGTGAATGCATTAGAAGGACGTGGGTCCTACACTTATTCACCAAAGAAGATTTCTCTTGTCTGAGAGAATAGAGCCACCCCCCGCCAGGCCTTCAATTATTGAGCCGCCACAATTTGAACTCAAACCACTTCCACCGCACTTAAGGTATAAATTTCTTGGCTCTAATGATACTTTACCGGTAATTTTTTCTTCTTTGTTGAATGATGTGTAGGTAGATCATTTATTGAATGTCCTAAGGGAACACCGACAAGCCATTGGGTTGACAATAGCGAACATCCGAGGGATTCCTGCAAGAATTTGTGAGCACAAAATACAATTGGAGAAAGGAAGTAAACCTAGTGTGGAGCATCAAAGACAATTAAACCCTTCCATGCAAGAGGTGATGAAGAAAGAAATCATCAAGTGGTTAGATGCCGGAGTAGTCTACCCCATTGCCGATAATTCTTAGGTAAGCCCAGTGCAATGTGTGCCAAAGAAATGAGGCATGACCGTGATCCAAAACAAGAAAAATGAGCTCATCCCAACATGGACCGTGACCGGATGGAGAGTTTTTATGGATTATCGGAAACTCAACATTGCCACTTGCAAAGAACATTTCCCTATGCCTTTTATTGATCAAATATTTGATCGACTAGTGGGAAGGTCATTCTATTTCTTCTTAGACGAATATTTTTGCTATAACCAAATCAATATCGCATTGGAAGATCAAGAGAAGACAACATTCACATGCCCATATGGGACTTTTGCCTTTAGTCGGAAGCCATTTGGCTATGCAACACCCCGACTACCTTTCAATGGTGCATGATGTCAATTTTCTCGGACATGGTGGAAGATTTCCTAGAGGTGTTTATGGAAGATTTCTCTGTAGTGGGTGATTCCTTCGAGTATTGTCTTGACAACCTTAGACAAGTTCTCAAAATATGTGAAGAAACAAACCTTGTGCTAAACTGGGAGAAGTGCCACTTCATGGTGGATGAGGGAATTATTTTGGGCCACAAAATTTCCAAACAAGGCATAGAGGTTGACCGAGAAAATATTGAAATCATTTCTAAGATTCCTCCAACCACTTCAGTAAGGGGTGTCTGGAGCTTTTTGGGGCATGCCGACTTCTATAGGCTTTTTATCAAGGACTTCTCCAAAATTGCAAATCCCATGTGTAAGCTCCTTGAAAAAAATTCTAAGTTTGTATTTGATGAAAGGTGTCTCAAAGTTTTTGAGGAATTGAAAGAAAAGCTCACAACAACACCTATTATTGTCACACCCGATTGATCCCTTCCGTTTGAACTCATGTGTGATGCTAGTGGTGTAGCTATCGGGGCGGTGCTTGGTCAACGACATAACAAAATCCTTCACTCTATATACTATGCAAGAAAGACACTCAATGGTGCTCAAATGAATTATACTGTAACCGAGCAAGAACTTCTTGCCATTGTCTATGCTTTTGAAAATTTCGGGCCTATTTGTTGGGGTCCAAAGTGATAGTCTACACTGATCATGCTGCTCTTCGCTATCTTATGGCAAAGAAGGATGCCAAACCAAGATTGATTCTCTGGGTCCTTTTGTTGCAAGAGTTTGACTTTGAAGTTAAGGATCGAAAAGGGCCAGAAAATCAAGTTGCGGATCACCTATTTAGGCTTGAAGAAGTAGGGAGGCCAAAAGAGAACCTTGAGATTAATGATGCTTTTCCAGATGATCACCTATTGGCATTGTCTAACACATTCGTTCCTTGGTATGCCGATATTACTAACTTCTTGGTTAGTGACCTTGTTCCCGATGGATTGGAGGTCTATCAAAAGAAAAAGTTTTTGCGAGAGTGTAGGCAATACTATTAGGAAGATCCCTTTTTGTTCCGTATTTGTGCCGACAACATCATTCGGCGGTGTGTTCCGGAAGATGAGGTAATGCCAATTCTCAAGGCCTACCATGACTCACCGGTTGGGGGGCATCATGGAGGAAACTGAACGGCATCAAAAGTGCTTGAATGTGGCTAATATTGGCCATCAATATACCATGACGCAAATCAAATGGTCAAGCCGTGTGATCAATGTCAAAGTCAAGGATCAGTTTCTAAAAGGCACGAGATGCCTATGAATTTTTTAATGGACGTCGAAATCTTTGATGTGTGGGGGATCGATTTCATGGGTCCCTTTGTGAGCTCTTATGGCATGCCATATATCTTAGTGGCTGTGGACTATGTTTCTAAGTGGGTCGAGACAATCTCCTTGCTCAATAATGAGGCAAGGAGTGTGACCGCATTCTTGAGGAAGAACATATTCACGCGGTTTGGTACTCCCCGGGCCATCCTTAGTGATGGTGGTTCTCACTTTTGCAACAAGGCTTTCACCGGGCTGCTTGAAAAGTATGGAATAAAGCACAAGGTGGCCACACCTTATCATCCTCAGTCGAGTGGTCAAGTTGAAGTTTCCAACAAGGAGATTAAAAACATCCTAGCAAAAATTGTCAATGCAAATAGGACTGACTGGTCAAGGAAGCTAGATGATGAGTTGTGGTCATATCGCACAACATTTAAGACTCCTATTGGCACCTCATCATACTAGTTGGTTTTTGGTAAGGCATGCCATTTACTCGTGGAGATTGAACATAAAGCCCTATGGGCTCTAAAAAAGTTGAATCTTGACTGGGCTGACGCTGCTAATCTGAGAATGACACAACACAACGAGATGGAAGAATTCCGTCTCCATGCTTATGAGAGTGCATCCATGTATAAGGAAAGAATGAAGTTTGTTCATGACAAGAAGATCCTGAAGCGGGAATTCAAATCTGGTGACTTAGTCTTTCTCTTCAACTCGAGACTCAAGTTATTTCTGGGAAAACTCAATTTCAAATGGTCTGGCCCGTTCAAGGTTGTGAATGTGTCCCCTTATGGTGCTATTGAATTGGAGTCGGAGGATGGAATTCGAACTTTCAAAGTAAATAGACAACGGGTTAAGAATTACCTGGGCACAACATGAGACAAGCACTTGGTAGAGCAATTCACTCTCAAGGATAGTCTGACACCAACCCCCACTACTGAGTAACCCAAACAGGACCAACATCGTTGTGTCACAACGTTAAATCAAGCGCTTCTTGGGAGGAAACCCATGTGTGGTAACGTTTTTTGTTAGTTTTGCTTTTCTGTAGGTTTAGTTGTTAGTGTTTAGCAGGTTCACGTGTGTATTAGATTGCAGGCAGACCAAAATACCATGAAACATGGTGCAAGGACTGAGGCAAGTGAAGAAAAAGAGAATCAGGGGTTTGCGGCAACTATGCGGCCACATAATTACTTTGCGGACCTCATAGTAGTCACAGACACAGTCAGAGAAATTGGAAATTTAGGTCTGCAAAAATGCGGTAATGGTTCAAGTTCTGTGGCCCGCATAGATACTATGCGACTGTAGAATGAATCGCAAAATGAAGGTAAGCAACCCAGTTCTAAATTCATTGCATAACACATATGCGACCACATAATATGTTATGCGACCAACTTGCCCACCGCAAAGCGTTCAGGTATAACACCCTAACCTTTTGCATACTGTCAATTTCACTCGCACACGAACACTGTACAACTCTCACAAAATCAAAAACATAAAAAAAAGAGAAAAAAAAAGAAAAGCCAAAAACATTGTAAACATACATAAAGATCACATAGCTAGGATCAGCATTTCGGAATTCACCTTGCTCATAACTCAGAATCCATATCTATCTTGCTCAGACATCTGGTATGTGATTCTCACCTCTCTTTCTCATGGTTACGTTGCATAATGTCCATTGCTTGAACTCCATCTCCCATTTTTTGTTCTTAAACTTATGTTGTGGGAACCTGTGTGGGAAATACGCGGGTCAATTTTTGCCTTAGAGTGATAGGAGTTGTGTAGGTGGGGGGCTTGACAATTATTGACTGAGGAAGACGATATTTTTGGCCCGCATAATTGGTTTGCGGTTCACAAATTCGTCGCAAACAAAAACCCTAAGTGGCCTAGTCAAATGTGAATCTGTGATAGCTTGTGCGGTCGCAAACTTGTTCTGCGGACCACAAAGTTGCCGCAAACATAGTCAGTTAAATTTCTCTCTTGTGAGAAAATATGCGATTGTTTTGCTGTCGCATAATACGTTTTGTGGTGGTGATTGCGATCACATAATTTCTTACTTCATGGGTGTGCAATTCTGTGATGGGTTTGCGGCCCGCAAAGTAGGTATGCGACCGCATAACCCATATCATAAGTTGTTTTCTTCTGTCATTTTCCATATACATGATTTTTATGCTAATGATTGGGTGCTGAGATGATCTTAGGCTATCTTTGTGACTGCTAGCTAATTTTTACCAAAAATTGACCTCCCCAGTAAATAAATTACCCTAGTTACCTCCGTTGAGCCTTTAACCTTTTCTTTGGCTACCACATTACAAACCTTTACCCCATTGTGAAATAATTCCTTATTTTGAACCTAACCCTCCTTGAACGAGTAAGAATGAGGCTTAAAGACTAAGTTGGGGGTGTCTGTACAAAGTGAAAATTAGAAAGGTTGAATACTGTGTGTAGAAGGAAAAATATGGTTCCTCAAAGTTGTATATATGAAGAAACTCAAGCTCCGAAAAGAAATGCTTATATATATATAAAATAGAGAGAGAGAGAGAGAGAGAGAGAGAGAGAGAAAATAGTGGAGTCTTGTAGAAATTGAAGAAACACTTTGAGGTGGTTCGACGTCGGTAACTCGAGGTCAATAACTGCTATGTAGTAAAGAAGCAAAATATATGTAGAGTTCAAGAAGGTTATAGCCACTACTTTCCCAAATATTCATCCAACCCATCCCGAAGCCTAAATTACAACCCGTGAAAAGTCCTAGGTGATCTACAACCAATCATTCCTGAGATAGCAACAAGTTAAAATAAGGGCAAGCATATGGACTGATACTTGTAACATGTAGCTTTCGTTCCGAGTGAAAGAGTGTTTGATTGCATCCCCTGTAAATATGTGTGAGTCGGGGATTTTCTTTGTTGTGAGCGCGCGTGAATTGCAAGATTTAGCAGAAGTTAGGTTCTTGAAGTAGAATACAAGTGCACACTTAGCTGTGAGTAGCATTTTGTCAGTTTGGTTGAGGCTCAAAGTTCACAAGCTGATTGGTCAAATTGTTAAGTGATATTTGTCTTCCATGAAGGGTAAATAAAAGAAGTTATATGCTTCTTAACTGACAGTCAAAACCATCTATAGTCACTACTGTTTCGTGACATGTTGGTAAGAGTTTAGGATAGGATAATTTTTGTTCTAGTTGCTTGAGGACAAGAAAGAGTTTAAGTTGGGGGTGTTGATGTGCCGTAGAATTTTGGCACATTTGATACCAATTACATAGACTTTAGTTCATCTTTCAATGCATTTTTAGTTAATTCTTATGAAGTTTTGATGTTCTGCAATGCATGAGGATTGAGGACCCAAAAATATGGAAAAGAAGTCAAAAAGCCACGAAAGGGAAGAAATGTTGCAAGTATGCGATCGCAGAAGGAATATGTGGACCGCATAATCACCGCAAACTAAAGCAGACTCATGGTCAACTGAAGAGGAGAAAATGCGATCCATTATGCGATTCAGAGTTGCTTCCCATGTCCTCTCCTTGGCCTTTCGTTGCTTGGGGAATGGATGTTATTGGGAAAATCGAGCCAAAGGCTTCAATGAGCATAGATTCATTTTGGTTGCAATTGATTACTTCACCAAGTGGGTGGAGGCCGTCACTTTCAAAGCAGTCACCAAAAAAGCAGTGGTAGAGTTTGTTCATTCCAACATCATCTGTCGCTTTGGTATCCCAAAGACCATTCTCACTGATAATGCAACCAATCTAAATAGTCATTTGATGAAGGAGGTATGCGAGCAATTTCAAATTATGCATCACCATTCTATCCCTTACCGGCCAAATGCCAATGGAGCCATTGAAGCTGTGAACAAGAACATCAAGAAGATTCTTAAGAAGACGATCCAAGGTTCCAGACAATGGAATGAAAATTTACCTTTTTCTCTTTTGGGATACCGCACGACTGATCGCACATCTGTTGGTGCAACTCCTTATCTGTTGGTATATGGAACAGAAGCTGTAATACCGACTGAAGTCGAAATTCCCTCTCTTCGGATCATTGTGGAGTCGGAGACTGAACATACAGAATGGGTAAAGACTCGATTATAACAACTAATGTTGATTGATGAAAAACGGCTAGCAGTAGTGTGTTTTGGCCAGTTATACTAGCAAAGAACGTGCTTGCAACAAGAAAGTGAGTCCAAGGCACTTCGAGGTAGGCCAAATTGGCAAGGACCCTACATCATCAAGAAAGTGTTACCACAAGGGGCCTTGCACTTGGTAGATGAAGAAGGACGGGTACCAGACAAGACTATTAACGCAGATGCTTTAAACTTCGAGATCCAGGGAAGTTCAAAGAGGGGCATCGCACCCTTATGTGCAAGTTCAATAGGGGTACCCTCCACATTGTTATCCCCCGCCAATTCCTCAGTACTCTGTGGGCCCACCACAGTATACAGTGTTTAATGCTCAATCCTATGCTCGGCCTCCCAATCAACAGGTATGGACACCAGCTCCAAGGATCCCTCGACCTCAGCAGCAAAATATTTGGGCACCATACAATGCTCGTCCTAGGCAGGATTATGGTCGAGAGCAAAGGCCAATGGGAAAATTAGCTCCATTGGCTGAATCATACTCTAGTCTGTTCCAGAAATTGAAGCAAATGGGCGTGATTGGACCCATTGCTCCCCACCACATGCATCCCAATTCACATGGATTTCAAGCAAATGCTAGATGTGAATATCATTCAGGTGCCCCGGGGCATATCACAGATGACTGTTGGACTCTGAAAAGAGCCATAGAAAGATTCATTGCTGAAAAATTGATTGTAATGACAAATGGTTAGGACCATTATAATGTGACCAACAACCCGTTACCAGCACACAATGATGTTCATTTTGTGGGAATGATTGACCGAGATCAAGAATACAAGTCGGTTGGTCCAGCAGAAATGGCAGTGGGAACGATTCAAGAAGGAACACGTCTGGAAGTAAGTCCAAGACGAGGTGTGCCTTTGATTGTGAATGGCGCCCAAATCTCAAAGAAGGCAAATTTATTTGTTCCAAAAATCTTGAGGTTGGAAGTTCGCTCCAATATTCCAAGCACAAAGTTGTATGTCCTTGGAGGTCACCCCATCACAAGGCAGAATCAAGGCGGTGCAACAAGTATAACGGAGCCAATCATAATCAAGCTTGTCATACAACCCCATGTGAAAAACACGAAACCGTTCCTTGGAACTGCAATAAAACTGTCATGACCTACAAAGGAAAGGAAATCATAGAAGAAGTGGGGGAAACTGGAGTTTTGACTCGATCAGGGAGGTGTTACTCTCTAGAAGAGTTGAGGAAGGCCAAGCAAATCAGAGAATACCAAATACTAATAAAGAAACCATTCACTGAAGATAGGCGGAAGCGTTTTTGAAAAAGATGAAAGTACAAGATTACTCAATCATTGACCAGCTGAGAAAGACTCCTGCCCAAATCTCTCTACTATCTCTGCTCATACATTCAGAAGAGCATGCCCGTATACTAATCAAGGTCCTGAACGAGGCACATATCTCAGAGAAGACCACAGTGAATCAGTTAGAGAAGATGGCCAACAAATTTTTTGAGGTTAACAGAATCTCCTTTACTGATGATGAACTTCCCGAGGAGGGAGCCAGGCACAATAGGGCTTTGCACCTGATTGTCAAATGTGAGGGGCATTATGTAAAGTGAGTCATGGTTGATGGAGGATCGAGTGTATATGTATGCCCTCTCTCTACCTTACAAAGCATGAATATCAATACAGATAGAATCCGAACCCAGCAATGTTCGCATCCGAGATTTTGATGGCTCAGCAAGAGATACCATCGGGGATATCAACCTCACCATGACAATTGGGCCAGTTGATTTTGAAATTGTCTTCCAAGTAGTGGACATGGAAACTTCTTATAACTTTCTTATTGGAAGGCCATGGATCCATACGGCCTGAGCTATGCCATCCACCTTGCATAAAATGCTCAAATTCGAACATGACAGGCAAGAAATTATTGTTCACGGGGAAGACGAGTCGTCCATTTATAAAGACCCGTTAATCCCAAGTATTGAGGCCAAGGAAGGGTGTGAATCCGTTGTCTATCAGGCTCTTGAAGTGGTTGCTGTGGACCATGTTGAGGAAGGAAAGCCCATTCTGCATCCTCGTCTTTCTGCCACATCTGTAATGGCGGATGCACTTATGCTGAGACAAGGCTATGAGCCAGGAAAAGGCTTGGGGGCATCATTGCAAGGAATTTCGGAGCCCATTTCTTCGTTCAGTAACAAGGGTACTTTTGGTTTGGCCTTCAGGCCAACACAAGCTGACGAAGACAGAGCCAAGCACCGCAAAAAACATGAGTGGGTCTTGCAGCAACCTATCCCTCACATTTTCTATACCTTTGTCAAGCCACGACTCCAAGAAGGTCAAAATTCCTCGGCACAGGAAAACATTGATAAATTTTCCATGGCCTCAGCCATATATTTTCTGAAGTGAATATGATCCAGGCTGGTGAAGGCACTAGTCATGCCGATATGCAACTAATTGGTCCAGACACTATGCTCAACAACTGGGAAGCAACTCCTCTCCCCACAAGGAAAGAGTCTTGGTAGTTTGCTTTTGCAGCTTCTTTTTTGTACTTTGGGTTACTTTCAGGGTAATAATCCAAACATCTCAGTACGATTGTTTTGTTTTGATGTTAACCCTTCTATCCTTTCAAATTCAATGAAATGCAATTCAGTTTCATATTAAGTTTTGTATCTTTTCCTTTTCCTAGTTCCTGTCATTTTGTTTCCATTTCTGTTTTGTTAATGCCGGCTTTAATAACATGACATGCATGCGGAATTCACGCTCAGATCTTAAAAGGCTGTCTAATTTAGAAATAATACATCAAGAGGTTGAATATGATGAAGATGAGGCTGTTGAGGAAATAAAAAGAGAATTAGAACAATTTGAAAACAAGCCTAAGCCCAACCTCAATGAAACTGAGCCCATTAATATCGGAAGTCACGAAGATGTTAGAGAAACAATATTAAGCATTCACACTGAACAAAAAAACAGAGATGCCCTGATTCAACTTTTATTTGAATACAAAGATGTGTTTGCTTGGTCTTATGATGACATGTCGGGTTTAAGTGCAGATCTAGTGGTTCATAAGCTTCCCACATATCCTAATTTTCCACCAGTCGAACAAAAGAAACAAAAATTTAAAATGGACATGAGTGATAAAATCAAAGAGGAAATAATGAAACAACTAAGAGCCAATGTGGTCAGAGCTGTCAGATACACCACCTGGGTGGAAAATGTTGTGCTTGTGCCAAATAAAGATGGAAAAACCAGAGTTTGTGTTGACTATAGGGACTTGAACAAAGCAAGCCCAAAGGATAATTTTTCCTTTACCAAACATCCATATTCTTGTAGATAATTGCGCAAAGCATGATATACAATCATTCGTGGATTGCTATGCTGGGTAACACCAGATACTAATGGATGAGGATGACGCAGAAAAGACCGCTTTCATCACTCCATGGGGTATCTATTGTTATAGGGTCATGCTATTCGGTTTGAAGAATGCAGGGGCAACTTACATGAGGGCCATGGCCACCATTTTTAATGACATGATGCACAAAGAGATTGAATTATATGTCGATGATGTCATCATAAAATCAAAGACACAGGCTGATCACGTGTGCGATTTGAAAAAGTTCTTCAAATGGCTTCGAAGGTATGACCTTAAGCTTAATCCAGCCAAGTGTGCATTTGGGGTTCAGTTTTGGAAACTCCTAGGTTTTAAAGTCAGCCGGAGAGGCATCGAATTGGATCCATCTAAGATAAAGTCCATTCGAGATCTTCCACCCCCAAAGAACAAAACAGAAGTCATGAATCAGTAGGTTCATTGCTCAACTCACAACCACGTGTTAACCCATCTTTAAGTTGCTGCTATCAAGTGGACAGACGATTGCCAAAAAGATTTTGATAGGATCAAAGATTATTTGTCAAAACCCCCTATACTGGTCCACCTGAACCTGGTAGGCCTTTGTTTTTATATCTATCGGTGATGGATTATTCCTTTGGATGCGTTCTGGGGAAAAATGATGCAATAGGAAAAAAGGAACAGGCAATCTATTATTTGAGCAAGAAGTTCACCAATTACAAGGTTAACTATACCCTTTTAGAAAGGACATGTTGTGCCTTGACTTGGGTCGCTCAGAAGCTGAGGCATTATCTCTTGGCCTACACTATTTACCTCATATCCAGAATGGATCCTTTGAAGTACATCTTTCAAAAGCCAATGCCCACTAGCAGGCTTGCAAAATGGAAGATTCTGCTCATAGAGTTCAATATCGTCTATGTTACTCGCATCATAATGATAGCACATGCTTTGGTAGAGAATCCAGTTGATGATGATTACAAGCCACTAAGCACATACTTCCCAGATGAAGAGGTCAACTCATTAGAGAAAGTAGTTCCGGACGACAGCCATGCACGGGAAATGTATTTTGATAGGGCTGTCAATAAAGGAGTCAGGATCGGGTCAATCCTTATCTCATCTATTGGACAACATTACCCTGTAACGGCCCAACTTCGATTCTTCTGTACCAATAATATGGCAGAATATGAAGCTTGTATCATGGGTCTGAAAATGGCCCTCGATCTGGATGTGCATGAACTATTGGTTATGGGAGATTCTGACTTGCTTATCTGGCAAGCCCAAGGAGAATTGGAGACTCGAGACATCAAGCTTATTCCATATAGACAATGTGTGCAAGACCTGGGCAAAAGATTCAAATCCATCGAGTTCAGGTACATTCCCAGGTTTCACAACGAGCTAGCCGACGCCTTGGATACCTTAGCCTCGATGCTCCGTTATCCAGACAACACTCATATTGATCCATTGGAAATCCAAGTTCGGAATCAACATGGTTACTGCAATACTATTGAGACAGAACCAGATAGTGAACCATGGTATCATGATATAAAACGATTCCTAAAAACAAGGGAATACCCAAAGTATGCCATGAGAGATAAAAAAAGAACTATAAGGCGGCTCGCTGGTGGTTTCTTCCTAAATGGGGAGATTTTGTACAAAAGGACCCAGATTTGAACTTGTTGAGATGCATAGATGCCACAAAAGCTGGGCGGATCATGAGTGAAGTGCATTCGGGGGTATGTGGACCAAACATGAATGGATATGTTTTGGCGAAGAAGACTCTGCAGGCAGGATATTATTGGCTTACTATGGAGCGATATTTCTTTAGTTTTGTTTGCAAGTGTCACCAATGCCAGATTCATGGTGACCTGATTCACTTGCCACCTTCGGAGTTGCATCACATGTCCTCTCCTTGGCCTTTCATTGCTTGGGGAATGGATGTTATTGGGATAATCGAGCCAAAGGCTTCAAATGGTCATAGATTCATTTTGGTTGTAGTTGATTACTTCACCAAGTGGGTGCAGGCCATCACTTTCAAAGCAGTCACCAAGAAAGCAGTGGTAGACTTTGTTCATTCCAACATCATCTGTCGCTTTGGTATCCCAAAGACCATTCTCACTAACAATGCAGCCAATCTAAATAGTCATTTGATGAAGGAGGTTTGCGAGCAATTTCAAATTATGCATCGCCATTCTACCCCTTACCGGTCAAAAGCCAATGGAGCCGTTGAAGCATCAAACAAGAACATCAAGAAGATTCATAGGAAGATGATCCAAGGTTCCAGACAATGGCATGAAAAGTTGCCTTTTTCTCTTTTGGGATACCGCAGGACTGCTCACACATCTGTTGGTGAAACTCCTTATCTGTTGGTATATGGAACGAAAGTTGTAATATCGGCTGAAGTCAAAATTCCCTCTCTTCGGATCATTTTGGAGTCAAAGATTGAAGATACATAATGGGTAAAGACCCGATTAGAACATCTGATGTTGATTGATAAAAAACGGCTAGCAACGGTGTGTTTCGAAGTCAGGCTGATCACGTGCGCGATTTGAAAAATATTTAAGCCTACCAAACATGGGACACTTGGAAAGAGTTTTACGGAAAATGTTTTTCTTCACACCAAACACACCCTAGGCCTCATTTTTTGGTAAGCTACTGATAAAGAAGGAATTCAAGTCCTTTAATTAAGTTACAATAGTTTTACATTGGCAGCAAAATCAGACAAAGACCTAAGCCCTGATTTGTTTAAACAATTAAAAGGAGGTCCAAAATCATTTCTTCTTTTCCAAATCATCTTTTTTGTTTCGATACTTATTAAATGCGAAAGAGCAATTCCTGTACTTGACATTGTATCTGTTGAACCATAAAACTTAAGAATAATTTTATGGCAAAATACATAAAGACACCATTAAACTTGTCCAGAAAACTAGTTTGACCACTTAAACTAAACGAGCGTTCCTTTACTCCCTAAACACATTTCAAGTGAATTATTTCCCCCCTAGCTTATGTGGCAAAAAAATAAAAACATAAAAATTATTGGAGCGTAAATAACAAAAAGAAAAAAGCAGACGACCCCATCTTCTTTCTCCTTCTTCCTCACCCCTTATCCTTCCTCACAGATAGTGCAACAACAGATTTCCCCAAAAAAATCAACTCGGAACCACCAAAATCTTTCACCAAATAGCCCCAAATTTTAGATATAGACTCCATAAATTGGACCCAACAAAATTCAGCAACACTCACTCGAAATAGACTCCAAAATCTTAGATTTAAGTTTAAAGTTTCGTAGCTCCATATATCGATAATGGTGTTTGCTGGATTCTTTACCACCACGAGTGTGTAATCACGTTTCAAACTTCAACCAATATTAACAAATGAATTTTAGTAGCTATTGCTCAAGCATACCGAATTAGAATAAAAAATAAACCCAACAAATTTGATTTTTCAATTTTAAGTTCTCGGTTCTTCATGGCCTTTAAAGTGACAGAAAATAACGTAAAAGAGAAGAAAGAACATTCTTTAATCATCACAAGGATTGAAGATTAAGAGGGAAAGAAGAAAGGAATTCTGCTTTTAATGTTTTTTAATTTTGAAACACTGTCGTGAAGCCTTCCCTAAGAAAGATGACTTAGTGCATATAAATCACGCTTTTTCTGATGTGGCGTTGGCGTGGCACTGACATGGTGATGATGTGAAAATGAAATGGCGCGTGTGTAAAGCATCCCATGTTGTGAGAGTGATATAAGTGTTTCAGGAGGAAAAATAATTCACTTAAAATGTGATTAAGGGGTAAAGGAACGCCCGTTTAGTTTTAGTGTTCAAACCAGTTTTCTGGACAAGTTTAATGGGGTCTTTATGTATTTTACCTGATTTTATTTGATACAAAACCAAATATCCTAAAAACCATATTCTCGTCCTGCAATACATGATCAATAACTGGAACATAGGGACCTAAAACTGTGATATTTATTCCTTTAACTTCTAAACATACTTTAAAGGCTTCACCGACGTTGTCAATTCCTTTAACTTCATAACATTTCTACTGGTGTTCAGCAACATCACTGACACCGGCAGGAAGTTCGCAAAGTAATTTGGTATGATCACATGAAAAAACATGATTTGAGAGAATGCTAATTGAACCATTAGCGATAGTTAAAGCAAGAGAATCATTTAAGATTTTCGGCCATGTCGACATTTCGAGTAACAGTATTCTCAGGGCAGTATGCACAAGAGTTTTCAGCACAATCAGGACCGGGTTTTTTGAAGAAATTTGTGTAAACAAATATTTTTAGAGAATTATATGGGTCAAAATCCACCCTTAGTATATTCAGGGCGAGATAACATTACGGGAAGAATCCTTAGATCTTAATAATAGAAAAAACAATTAACAGGTGTTCATGCGGACAATAAAGGCACCGCGTGATAAATGCTCTGAAAAATCAAGAACAATGGTGTAGCATATAATATTAGATAGGAAATATTAAATGATATTTAAGTAGATAAAGGGAATGATTCGATCAATAAAAGATGGAATAAATGAACCTTCTGTCTGACAATGATTGAAAGACAAGTCCTTGAATAATCGAGGATTTCTTGGATCTGATGGTAAAGTGCAAATAAGAATTTAATTGTAAAGTAGATCTTTGTATTGAGTGGAGACCGAATCTGTCAAAGTGCTTTTCTTACAAAAAATCAATATATCCTCTCATCATTGTTTCTTCTTCTATTTATATGGGACATACTTCCAAGAAACCCTAAAAGTATAAGTGTAGAGAATATCTTAGGGAATATTCTCTTTAATATCCTATTTTGAAAACTAGCCTTTTCTGTCCTATTGAGCATACTCGACCTCGACCTCAATCCTCATTGACACCTTGACTACGACTTTCGTCGCCTCTTCGATCGTGGGCCATGCGGCTTCTCGGACCGTCTTAATAAGCGACATCTTGAGGATTCTTCCCATAATGCTATCTCACCCTGAATATACTAAGGGAGGATTTTGACCCAAACAGTTAGTCCCTCCGCTTATTGAGGCTGGCCTCAGGTGGGCTTGATGAGCGGATTCTGTTCTTTGCAGTCGAAACGATTAGGCGAGCTGAGCGGATCGTGATGATTGAGGAGAACTGACAATGTAGCCCTCGTGAGCCAAGAATTTTGGATGTTCCATCTAATGGTTGGTTTGTTGGATTTGTGTTGTCCATGAATCAAGGTGAATTCATGACGTCATGCGTCATCATGACGTGTATTCTCGATGCGTTGCTTCATTTTACATGGGAATCTTGATTGGACCTGTCGCTTCGGTTCTGGTGCCAGGTAATAATGAGTCGATTTCTCGATTGTAATGCCTGAATTCTTATAAATAGGGATGTGAGGGTGTAATTTCAAAGTTTAAAGATTTCCTTTATCAAAACCCTAATATCCTCTTCATCCTCCTCCATTGGTGTTCATATTCCCCCTCTGTTCCAACGATTCTCGTCATTTTTAATCCTCCGTCATTTGGTATCTCTCTCTCTTTCGTTGAAACACATCTAGCGTGCCCTCTGAGTCCAGCGAGGGAAGTGATGCAGTCCCTCTACTGATAGTGATTCTGCCTCATGTGGAGAACGTTCCCATTACCGTCGAGGACTGAAGCTTCCCCACAGTGGAGGGGATAGTTCCTCGTAACCCCTATAACAGGTATGATTTCTTGAAATTTCCTGAAGTCGAACCCGAAACCTTTAAATCGGTGATGGAGGGGGCTAATTTGTTGGAGCATAAGGCTAAATACGGACTTCACAATCACGTCGATTTGATCCCTACCGGGTGGGATGCAATGCAGGTCCACCGTCCTAGGTACTGCACCTTCTACGCCTACCCCTTTCACGTCGGCTGCACTCTTTTTCTCCTTCTGCTGGCGCAGGAGTTTTGTCACTTCTACGACGTTTTCCCGGCTCAGCTCGTGCCGTATGTCTACAAACTTATAAGGATGCTCACCAAATTTTTGGAGTTGGCCGGGGTCGAGCTCATACTTCGACACTTGACGCACCTATTCACCCCTAACTTTTATATGGGGAAGATGCTGAATCTTCACCACCGAGGTAAATGCTTGGTGGTGAAGATGGACGACTAAGCTAAACCAGTTCTGGCTCAACTTTTTCTTTTTATAACTGAGGATGTGGTGGCCAACACCGATGTTTTCCTTGAGGCTTGGAATTGTACTCGTAAGTACACGCCTCTTTGTTTGTGGGTATCCAATTTTTCCTTCGTGTTTGGCCGTGGTTCTAATCTCTTGTCCCTTCTTGTGAAGCTATGCATTTGCCTCGCCTTTGGTCGACGATATTTCCAACTGGGTATGCCGGCTCCTTCCTCACATCATGGAGATACGCGAGTGGTCGGGCTTCTTCAAAAGGTTTGGGCCCCATCTCACTTCGACTGGCAAGTTGTTCTTGTCTTCGGCCTCTTAGTTATTTTTATTTTATGGTTTACTTTGGCTGACTTTCCTTTCCCTTTGTACTTCCCTTACCTTCAGTTAGGGGGTCCTCAAAGAGGTCTAGAGCTCCCGCACCTGCATTCGGAAAGAGGAAGAACGCTAAGGCCTCGGCTTCTTCCCCTTCCTCGACTGTGTCCACCTCAGCTCGTGTCCCGATTTCTTCTTCAACCGCGACTTCCTCTGATCGTGCTCCTATTGGTGCGTCTTGTCCTATTCCTTCCTCGACTATGGTAACCTCGACCCCTTTACCATACCTCCTTGTAGACGAAGATGAGGAGGAGCTTGTACCTAGTGAGGAAGATTTGATGCCTTGCAAGAGGAGGTCTGTAGATACTGGTGATGGGGCCGCCTAGGCATTGACTTAATGGAGGGTGACTTTACACTGCACAGGATGATGACCATTATCATCGAAGATGACAAGCCAGTGTCTGAGATTCCGAGGTTGGCGGAGGCCGATGTGGGTACGCCTCTTCCTTCTGTGATGACGGAGGATGAAGGGCCAGCCACTGGAATTTTTGACACTTCGCGGCAAGAGGAGCCATCGACTTTGTGGATTTTTGATGGTACTTCTTTGCTGGCTGATGAGATAGGTAAAGACATTGCTGAAGAAGGCTATGAGATAAGTTCAGATGTTGATGCTCTTGACCTGAAGTTGATAGAGTAAGGGTTTACCCAATTTTAGGTAAGGTTGGAGGGGTCTATGAGGACCATTGCGATCACTATGGATCGTGATTTACCGAAGAATATGGAGGACGTTTTCCTCGGCCTCGGCCCCCTTTTTCTGAGATAGAGGGTAAGACCCTTAAAGAGTTGGACGACGTTACTCTATCGAGGAGCATTTATGGTCTTGCCCTTAGAGTGAGTGTTTAATGTTTTGTTCTTCTCTTATTTTTTCCTTTGTTTTTCAGGGCATTTTTGAATCTGACTCACTTCTTTTATTTTTCTGGTCGCAGACGGTGATTTTGGAGATCGAGAGCGCCCGAAGGGAGGAGAGGTGTAGGAAATTTTTGTAAGGTTGAAAAATAAGTACTTTGAGTATTAATGCAAGTACCAGGAATTTCGTTTTAGGATGGTGGTGACATGTAGGCCCTTCGAGACGAGTTGAAGGAGAAAGATGATAAGCTGGTAAAGGCCATTGAGAAGTACAACATCCTCTATTGGACATTGAGGAGTCATGAAGAGGATCTCGAGGTTAGCAGGGGCGTGGAGGCCCAATGCAGTGACCTTCAAGCAGAAGTGGTCTAATGCGCAGGCAATTGGAAGAAAGTCAGCTTCAGCTGGAGGGCCTCACTGGTGAAGTTGCTGAGAAGCAGAGCGAGCTTGAGAAGGCGGAATCTTTCCATTTGGACGCTCAGAGGAAGTTGGAGATGCTTGAGCTAGCAAATAGCACCCTCCAGACCGAGCAGGAGAATTACTAGTCCACGGCGAAAGCTTAAGAGGATCGACAAGAGGGGAGGGTCAAAGAGCTGGAGAAGGATAATGCTCTCCTTCATGATCGTGTGGTCGTATTGGAAGCTGAGAAGGCTCAACTGCTCACACATCACTCTTCTCCTCATACTTCAAAATTTCCCAACGTTCCTCGGGAATTGTATGAGGAATGGATTCACGCAGAGGCTCAGTTGGATGTGTATCGAGATTTGCATAAGGCGGGTCCGTTTCTGAGGTTGAATTTGAGGATGTTCGTGTCAAGGCTCGTAAAGCTCTAGTTGCTTGAGGGTATGATCTAGCCATACCTGAGGGCGATGAGGGCGATGATGAAGGCATAAATTGGCTTGAAGAGGACGCTTGGTACGACACCGCTTATCCTGAGGGAGAGGATGGAGAAGGTGGGGGTGATCGAGGTGGCAAGGATATTGATGGTCAAGGCGTTGAAGGCGCAAAAGATCATGATGGTAGTGATCAATTGTTTTTCTTCTTCTCTTTATTGTAAACTCTTGTGTGTTTTTGGTGGCATCTCCACGAGCATTTGTAAAAAAATGTTTTAAGTATGAAACACCAAGGTTGTTTTCTACATCTGTTTCTTTTACTGTGGTTTATTTTCTGTACTTGTATATTTTTTGCTTCTTTTGTTTGTCTGCCTTTTTTTTTTTTGTGTTTTGGAATATGGCCGAGGTCATCGATTGTGGCCGGGGGATGATAGGTGTTTCTTCGAACAAGGTTGAAATAACCTAAATTTAGTTATGGCCGAGGGCCGGTAGGTGTTAGTTCGAACGAGGTTGGACATAACCTGAATTTAATTATGGCCGAGATCCAGTAGGTTTTAGTTTTTACAAGCTCGAACATATCTTGAATTTAATTATGGTCGAGGGCCGGTAGGTGTTAGTTCGAACAAGGTCGAACATAACCTGAATTTAGTTATGACCGAGGGACGTAGGTGTTAGTTCTAACAAGGTTACACATAACCTGAATTTAATATGGCCGAGAGCTGGTAGGTGTTAGTTCGAACAAGGTCGAACATAACCTAAATTTAGTTATGGTCGAGGATCGATAGGTGTTAGTTCGAACAAGGTCGAACATAACCTAAATTTAAGAAAGATGTGCTGATAAATGTAAAGTTTATTGCCTTGACATTGTAGCTTTTGTTACATAGTTGGAGAAAGTTATAGATTTTTGGTTGTTGGCTGGCGTTCCAGTCCCAGTCCCAGTCTATCTGGTCCCTTCATTGGTTAATCTGGAGAATAGTGATAGGTCGAGCAATGAAATAATGATCACGACCTTGCTTTCGCATACTTTGACTTGGAGTGTTCCCATCATCGCATCGTTAAAAACCTCATTGAGAAAACCCAAATGGGACAAAACTTAAGTGAGGAAAAAAAGTATGACTTTGGGGACGCTTTTTCTCTTAGAAGTTGAAGTAATTTTAACCGTTTTCCCCCATACTTGAGCGCTAGTCTCGAACCTGCAATGACGACCTCATACTCAGCCTCGTTGTTAGTCATATTCGGGCACCTTATGGACTGGCGAATTACTTCGCATGTTGGGACTTCGAGTACGAGTCTTTGTCCGGACCCCGACGTGTTGGATGTGCCATCGGTGTATAGGACCCAGAGGTCTTGTGTTTGAGGGTAAGTTTGGACGGCTTCCCTTTCGACTTCAGGCATTATCTTTGTGCTGAAGTCAGCGAGCACTTGTGACTTTAACTCCGTTCGTGGCTGGTACGCGATATTGTGCTCGCTTAGCTCGATGGACTATTTGGCCAGCCTTCCAGCTAGCTCGAGTTTATGTAAAATGCTTCTTATGGGGAAAGTTGTGATGACCGAGATGAGGTGACATTAGAGGTGTCTAACGGGTGGGCCGGGCCGGGCTGGGTTGGGGTTTTGTTGAACCGGACGGGTAGGGGTACCAGACCGGTTACGGGTTATAGTTAACGGGTTTAACGGGTACGGGTTAATCCGGGTAAAAATTTAACCGCATGGGTTAGGGGCTTAAGGGGCCGGGCCGGGCCGGTTAAGTGTTTTTTTAATTTTTTTTAATTTTTTTTATTGTATTTGTTATAACTGTCGTAAAAATATAAACAAAAAAATAAACTTATAAAAATAGTGTTTGAATAAAGGATGCAAAGACTTTAAAATTCTTACATTTGAATATATCATTAAATAATTAGGTACCGTCTAATAATATTAAAATAACAAACTAAAACTTGCAAATTAAACTATTAAAGTTTACATTTAAATATTTAATACTTCAAATTAGAGTTCAAACTTGCACTTATACGTCTAATAATATTAAAATAACAAACTAAAACATTAAACATAAATGCATAATACGTCTAATAATATTAAAATAACACAAATTGTCTGAAATCAATTAATCAAACGAATTGTTGGTGGTCTGGTGGATGCTCAAGACAACTATTTATATGCCTCCTTAAAAAGCGTGTGCCCGTGCACTTTGGACGAAGATTTAAGATTATACCACAATTCTTGCACTTTACTTTGTAAACTTCTTCATTTTCTTCAACCACATCAAAGTGTTCCCAAACATATGAGCGCACTCTAGAATCACGGGGCATGATTTAACTTGAATGAGAGAAATTGAGATTGAGAAATGAGAGATAAGTGAAGAAATGAAGAAGAGGGGGGTGTATTTATAATTTTAGAAAAGGTTAACTTTGTAAATTGAGAAATTGTTAATTTTTTTTTAAAAAAAAGGCCCAAAAAAGGGCCATTTGTGCAAATCTACCCTTGGGCAACGGCTCCCTGCCAAGGTGACTATTGCCAACGGATAAGTGGGGCCCAAACATTTACAAAAAAAAAAAANATCGGGCCGGTCCGGTTCCGGTTTTAACCGGTCTGGGCCGGTCCGGTTACGGGTCAACCCGACCCGTTAGACACCTTTAGGTGACATTGGAAATATGGTCTAAGCTTCCGTGAAGCTACGACTAAGGCCAAAGCCAGTCTCTCGAGGTGCGGGTACCTCATCTCGACATCGACTAGTGTTTAGCTAATGTAATAGATGGGAGATTGCGTAATTTTGTTTTCTCCAATTAGGATTGCGCTTACAGCTACCTCGGATACAACTAGATAAACGAGGAGACGCTCCCCGGGCTCTGGTTTTGAAAGCATGAGTGGCGACAACAAGTATGCCTTTAGTTCCCTCAAATCCTGGACACACTCTGAAGTCTATTGGAGGCCGTTATCTTTCTTAAGTATGCCAAATAATATATGGCACCTATCCGCGACCACTAGATGAACCTTGATAGGGCGCTGATGCGACCAGTCAACCTTTAGACCTACTTTTTAGTGGTCAAGAATTCGGGAATCCCCTCGATGTCTTTGATTTTTTAAGGTTTGACCTCGATCCCTCACTGTGATACCAGGAAACCTAAGAGCTTTCCTGAGGCTATGCTGAACGCACATCTCCGAGTTTAGTTTCATTCCGTACTGTTTGAGTATGTTGAAAGTTTCTTTTAGATGGTCGATGTGATCTTCTCCCCTTTTGGACTTGACAAGATGTCATCTATATATACTTCCATTATTTTATCGAGTTGATCCTTGAACATACTTGTCACCAACCTTTGATAAGTCACCCCCTTATTCTTTAGTCCAAAGGGCATGACCCTGTAGTAGTACGTTCCTTGGTGGGTGATGAACGTGGTTTTTTCCCGATCTTCCTCTTCCATGAGGATCTGATTATAGCCTAATTAAGTGTCCAAGAAGCTTAGTATCTCATGCCCATCTGTTGCGTCAATGAGTTGCTCGATGTGAGGCAGCAGAAATGAATCCTTTGGGCATGCTTTATTCATGTCTGTGAAGTCCACACACATCCACCATTTCCTATTCTTCTTTTTAACCATTACTACGTTAGCGACCCACTTGGGGTACTTCGGCTCCCTGATGGAACCATTTTCTAACAATTTTTTCACCTCATCGCACACTGTGTCATTGATTGCGGAGTTGAATTACGCCTGACCTGCCTCACCGGGAGGTGGAAGGGGTCGATGTTTAATTTGTGCGTGGAAATTTTCTATGGGATGGACGACAGATCTGCATGGCTGAAAGCAAACAAATCTATGTTAGCTTTTAAGAATTGACTGAATTTATCTGGCTTCTGAAGTTTGCAACCGATATAGGCCTTCTTGCTAGATTCCGGAACCAAAGTGTGGTCTTTTTAGACTCAAATGATGAAAATACGTGAAAAAAATAATTGACTACCATTTTATATATAGCCCAGTTATTTATCGCGCTATACCTTAATGACACATTTGTCTGTTAAGATATAGCGCATATAATATATGCTCTATACTCAGTATTTGCAGTTATTATATATTGACTGCATAGTGCATCAATCACATGCGCTATCCATCCTCCACTTCTCTCCTTATTTTTCTTGTCTCTTGCATTATACAGAAGTAGTATTTGTCTCACTTACAGCAAAATTTGTCTTTTTGTTCATGTGAATTAGATCAGGTGAAATTAGAGAAATAAAAATAGAGGCAGGTGGTGAGAAAGGTCTTAATTTAAAAAGGTAGAGATAGATTTTTGAAAAGATATTCTCACATTTTAACGTCCACATACTCAAATCCAAGATTAGAGTAACTTATATTCAAGATTTAAATTGAGAAAGCAGTTTGTGTAATTAGAGAACTTATATAATTCAACTTCAAAGATTATGGTGGAATAATAAGTATTTTTTCATCCGTAATAGAGATTCATCTCAATATTCTATAGTAGCATAAAACAAATAAAGCAAACATAATATATATATATATATATATATATCGTACTAGTAAAAAGAAATTAATTAAGTTGGGACTCAAGAATAGAGTTTATTAAAAGATTAGTATCTAACAAGAGAAATCTAAGCCATACAACGGGAAGATATCCAATACCTTATGGCTTGCTACTGAAGATTGCTAGAGTGCTTAGTGGCTTGCTATTCTAGAAGTTGAAACTAATTTAGTTTCAATATGAGTTGTAGAACAGGTTTGGAAGTTGGGATTTTGGGTATTAATTATTTGGTCACTTGTAGCCATTTCCGTAATCCCAAGGCCCCAAAAAACTTAATGCTTTGTTACTTTCAAACTTAGGTTATAAAATATATTTTTCATATATAAATTTATTCGGTACGATTTGATATTTTCTCAGTTTATTTTTAAAAAAATTAAAAACCTACCCTAATTCGGTATAATCATAAATTTATATAAAAACCTACCATTTTGTTAAAAAAACCCTAAAAATTGAATTTAACTGGGTTGGCAAATTTGTCTTTGAACAAAAAGACAAATTTTGCTTTAAGTGAAACAAATTCTACTTCTGTATAATGCAAGAGGCAAGAAAAATAAGGAATATAAGAGAAGGGTGGATAGCGCATGTCATTGATGTTCTATGCAATCAATATATTATAACTGCAAATACTGAGTATAGCACATATATTACATGCGCTATACCTTAACGGACAAATATGCCGTTAAGGTATAGCACGGTAAATAACCACGCTATATATAAAATGGTAGTCAGTTATTTTTTTCACCTATTTTCGTCGTTTGATCCTAATAGACCACACTTTGGTTCCAGATTGTTCTTGCTATGGTCATTGAGATCCAATTGAATGAGGTCGAGGTTTTCTATGCTCGATCCTGCGGCTTCGACTATGTCTGGATCTTTGATGCCTTCCTCGATCTCGTCATGCCCGACCTTGACCCTGCTGATTGCTATGCCTGTTTTTCTTTGTCCCTCCTTTGTTGGGAGGCTGTGCTGTCTAAATCAATGTGATTTCATTCTCGGGACGTACGCTACACTCGTCATATGTTGAATATTCCCCATGGAGTTGGGAATTTGACTACTTGGTATAAGCTGGAGGGGACGACCTTCATGGAGTGTATCCATAGTCGTCCTACTATGGTGTTGTACGCGATGTCTTGGTCCATGGTGTGGAATTTGTTTCCAGAGTCACACCTCCGACCAAAATAGGGAGTGTAATTTCCTGTACGTCCGTTCAACTGCATTGTTAAAACCAGTTAGCATGATGCAGCGCGATACTATCTTATCCTCGAGTTTCATTTGGGTAAGTACTCAGGGATGGATAATGCACGCGGCGCTCCCGTCATCTATCATAATCTGTTTAATATCAGTATCTAAAATTCATAGAGTAATAACAAGGGTGTCATTATGAGGAAAAGCCAAATCGTCAGCGTCTGACTTGTCAAAGATGATACTTTCTTCGAGTTCGTCGTACCATTGGTGGGTGATAGATCGCTTGAGTTTGTGGGTAGTGGTGAACTTCACGCTGTTGATAGAGGCATTGTAGCCACCGCTGATGATCATGTTGATGGTACGAGCAAGTGAGGGTGGCTTAGGAGGCCCTTGATGTTCGCGTCCTCTGGCGAAATTGGTTCTTCCTCTATTTCTTAGCAGCTCTTTAAGGTATCCTTGTCGTAACATGTTCACGACTTCCTGCCTCAGGACGATGCAATCTTCAGTCTTGTGCCCTCGTTCCTGGTAGAACTCATAGAGGGCGTCGAATTTTCTAGTATTAGGGTCCGATCTCATTTTGGCAGCCACTTTACTTTTGGCCTGAGCTTCTCTAGAGCGTAGTGTTACACCCTATGTTTTCGTACGTGAGAGTACATCGTAAGTCAATTGATGTAAACTCAGAAATAAGATTATATTTGATGGAATATAAAGTAAGTTAATCATGTTACATTGGAGGTTACAAATATTTAAGATCATGAATAACGAGTACCAAGAGGGTTAGAAAGCTTAGAAGCTAAACCAATTGAAGAAAATAAGTTTCGTCGAAAGTCGACGAGTTTGGAATGTTATAACATGTACTTTAGGGTGAGACTATGGTTCATTACATGATAATGAGGTTATTCTATGAGTTAATTTTTATCGTATGATAGTTGTGTTCTACGTTTTGAAGTCAAGCAAGTTGTGGAACAAAAGTCGGCAAAGGTCTTCACAAGTTACACTCATAATGTGCTTAAAATTAGGTCAAATGTAACTGAGATTTTCTCCCAATATACTTGGAATTATTGGATTATCTACCAACAAAATTTAATATCTATGAGTCTAGTTTCCAATTTATTAAAATTTTCATCGATACGACGTAGGAGTAGAGATATATTTGAAATTTTGCGAGACTGCGCAGACATCATAAGTGACAAGTAGGTGGATCACTAGAGCTTTTGAACAGTACATTTCATGTGCTATATGAAGTCTTATTGGGACATATAATATACCAAATCTAAGGTCTTGAAATTTAGTTTCCAACTCTCTTAACCGTTTGTTCATACGACATCAAGATAAAAAGATATAAGCGTCGGAAGATGGACCAATCCTAGGGTGCCAAGCTAGCACCTCTTTGACTTTTCCAAACTTGATATATATAAAACTTAGTTCGGTTTTCTCTTCATTATTCAGCATAAAACGACCAGAGAACACCCATAAACATAACCTCAAGCTATCTTCTAGGGTTTCAAAGAATATTATCATTCCGGGCATGAAATCGAGAAGCAATAACATCAAAACGATCCCTACAACGTAAGTGTCATTATACCGCCTCTCCTTTTTCTTTGTAGTTAGAGTTTTGGAAGGTACTTCATATTTAATAAATGTCTAATATCTGTATTTAAGTGTTTAAATATCAAGGAAGGTTGATAAATATGTTTTCTAATAGTTAGAACTCACGGGACGGGGACTGGAAGCCATGAGTTCGAGTTATTTGACTTGTAGCGAACTGTTTTGTGTTTTTGTTTGGCTGCGTGTTTTACTACTGTTTCGTGGAGTTTTGGAGGAGGAAGGGTGTGTAGAAACACCATATATATGTAGGTTTGTGAGCTGGTCGTTCGTTGTAACATTTCTGGGTCGTTTGACACGACTACATTGGTCGTCATATGTGTGAAGTGATTAGGTTGTGTGTGGACTGTTTTGGGAGGCTCAATATGATTATTATTGATGTTTTTTGGGATGTTTGGTGATTGTTGTGACTTGATTGAATTCATATAAATAGGGTAGGTGTTGTCCCTTTCATCGTAAAATAGGTTGTGGTCGATAAATAATAGTTATGACGCTTAAACGATAACGATAGTGTCGTTTCTCTTATTGTAGATTAAGGAGTTGTGACATTTGTGTAGCTGAGGTGGGGGAAGTATATACAAGGTATGTGAGGATATCCCTTTCCTTCTTTTGCACGACTCTAATTGTAAAGAATGCAATGAACGAGCTTCCAAAGCTACTCTACTTTTAGAAGTTAGCAGTACTTACATTGTTTCCCTTCTTATGGAACAATTGATGTTGAGGTTGCTTCTCTTATTATTATGTTATCAATGTTGTTGGTACGTCCTGATTCTTATAAGATTCTCGATGAAGAGTTAGGCCTAATGATGTGTATGGAGAATATCGACCTTACGTCACTCCTAAATATTCAGAACATGATTCCAATGAGTCCTGCATGTATTATATATATGTATTTATTTTACTCTACCAAGCCGCACTATAGTCGGCCGGGTATGGCACCTATTGTGCAACCATTGATCAGTTGGGTTTACCGAGCCATCTTTGAGGCCGGGTATGATATGATGATGATGATGCCCACAGAGGCGAATGTTCTATGATGATGATGATGCCCACATAGGCGGATGTTTAAAAAGATTATGTGTATATATGTATCATGCATTTCATGTTAATGTCTCTTAGAAGAACTCAGATGCTACATGTTGTATCTCCTACATCTCTCTTTACATTACTGTTCTTATATATGCTTTCCTGTCTTACATACTCAGTACTTTATTCGTACTGACGTCCTTTTATTTGTGGACGCTGCATGTCGTGCTGCAGGTCCTGATAGACAAGTAGACACAACTCCCCCACCATAATAGGCTTTCCAGTTCAGCAGTTATAGGCGAGATCCCTTCTCCGGACTTGCCGTGGTCTTGGTATGCATTTTTTTTATAGATATTATGGGTATGTCGGGGCCCTGTTCCGGCTATGTTGCATTACGTATGCTCCTTTAGAGGCTCATAGATAGTTGTCGACTCATGTATAGTTTGGTATGCCTTGTTGGCTAATTTTTATTGTATAGTCTTTCATGGCAGCATTGTAGCTCATACCTTTTATGTAGTTTCTTAGCAATCTTGTCATCTGATGCGTGGCTAGAATTCATGATTTTAAGCATTATATACCTTGCATTTTATGTGCTTTAATGATAAAAATACACGTCGTATGTGCCTAATGGAGTTTATTTAATGTGTAGGTGAGTTGGAAATGGAAGCCGAGCTAAATGAGAGCATAAACGTCGGAAAATACGTGCAAGAGTCGAAAAGGAGCGATCCGGGACAAGCCTGGCGTTAGCCAGGCGTTAGACCCCAAACGCCAGGGGGTGCCTGGCGTTAGCCAGGCGTTAGACCCCAAACGCCAGGGGGTGCCTGGCGTTAGCCAGGCGTTAGACCCCTAACGCCAGGGTGCCTGTTTCGGTAAAGTCCGAGTTTTAAAGGTTTTTAAGTGTTTCCAAGTGGGGATAGGAGTCTCTTACACGGTTAGGGTTTATCCCAACCATATAAATAGACCCAAGAACACATCATGAAGAGGAGAGACGAATTTGGGAGGAAAATACACACACAAGATCATTGAAGGAGCAAGGATTATCAGTTTTCTTCATTTTTATTCGAGTATTTTCAATTCATGCACACTTATGCAATTGTTTGACCATAGCATGAGTGGCTAAACACCCATTGTTCTGGGGTTGTGGTTTAGCCATGAATATTCTTATTCAACATTAATTTAACTTCGAATATAGTTTACTCAATATATGGCTGTTTCTTCAATTCTGTGTTTAATTGCTTAATTGTCTAGCCATCAATTAGGTTCTATAGACTATCTATGTTATGCTTGGGAAAGCCGTATATAGATTAGAG
>ML427734.1:0-40001 GCA_005239525.1 Nicotiana knightiana
CCCTCCGCATGCGCTTTTGTTGTTCATGTACTCGAAAGGGATGCTCTAAGCACTCTGTTACCTAGGTTGATCCCATATTGTAATAGCTAGTTGTATGTTGTTTGAATAAAGTCTTTCATTATCAAAAAAAAAAAAATATATATATATATAGGAGTCCATTCACATTTAATAAATTTAGTGGTCCTCAAAGAATATACCGGCCTCTTACAAAAGCATATGCTGCTTCATAAATAAATACTACTCCCGTATAATTTAAGGATGGATTCGTAAGATGAATTTAAGTTATACAGATTGACATTTTTTTACTTCATAATACATAATTATAGATTATTTATAATTTTTATCAGATTATCGAACATGTTATATAGATATTTTATAATTACCTTAAAAAATTAATTTACTTACATACAATTGGAATTTCTTTCTTTAAAAGATTATATAATTTTTTCATCAAACTATCCAAACGGTATAGTCGGTGGTGTCTTTTCTTTCTAAGATCAGAATTAAGGAAGTTTTTCTGTAAAAGCAAACTAATTTAAGACTCGTACAGATATTTATATAGTATAAACTATAAAGGGACTGAGACAAGCAATGGCACGTACGCTTTGGCTGAACGCTGAAGGTAGAAGCAGATTCAACAAAATATTATGTTTTGAACACAATTAATTTCAAAAATACAATTAATCTAATATACAACAGCAAGATAACAAATTTATAAAGGTTAAAAACTTGAGACTCATCAACTTCAAATTGTGAATTCGTTTTGGATGTAAATACATAGATAGTGAAATAATTGTCTTCTTTTTTGTAGAGAAACTAGGGCTTGTTGGTGTCTTTATAAAGAGGATATGAATGCATTTGACAGAGACAAGAGATTTCTTTTGTAGCAGACAAAGACAGGTCATAGAAATGCCCCTCATCAAATTATTCTAAGTTGGACATTTGTATTGCCCAGAAAACGTGGCGATTAGACTCTTATCTATTTTCCTTTTACTGTACTTTAGCCCCACTTGTTTTCATTCGACTTTGTACTTCTCTCTTTCATTTTGTAGTATTGCATACTCCATTTGTAATGGAAATTTTTTACTTTATAGCGGAGATATCACTGCCTTAACGTCCTTAGAATTCATAAAATTAAAATCAAGTTATTACTAATAATTAAAATCATAATTTTGAGCCAAAACTCAAGCTTCGTTCCCACTGAAACTAGAAGATAAAAACAGAGGTGACGCCAAAACACTTTGGCAGGTAGCTGAATTTTTCTACTAGGTTATCCATGTAGAGTCTTTTCTCACCAACCCCAAATGCAATTATTTACTCTCTTCTTTTCTTCCCCTAAGGACCCATAGACCTGGTCCCGTGATATGGACCACATAGCTATGCATGGTAACATGTGTTTCACCATCCTGTTAAGTTCATTGACCTATATATATAATGATATTTTGGTACACAAAATATTTCGTATTCACGCAAAGTATAGAGATAAAGAACATATTCCAAGAGATATTTTCTAATACATACGTTAGTTAGTACGTTTATGGCTCGAACTCATAATCTATAAATCACACCAAAACATAAAAAATGATATCCATCGTACTCATATTCAACGATATGACTTGAAGTGGTCCACTACATGTGAAATAAACGTGAACATAGAGATCGTGTATAGTTCTAATAATTATTAATTTTAATACTCATATATATGTCGTATAGTAGTCAAGACAAAGTGAAAGAAACAAAACCTCGTCCCTCGTTGGAAAGTCTCTTGTTAGAATCAATACAAGGAATCTAAGTTGGCATTCGGATAATATTTGGATGAAGTTAAGAAGAAATTATTGAAAGTTGCAGGTTTTTGAAGGGCAACCTGTGCAACATATTTTTTCAGAGAGAAGTTAAAACTGTGGCATATATTTTGTCTAAATATGGTTGTAATAATAATGCTACAAAAAATACTTCTATGTTTTGGTTCATCGCCTTTTTGGTATTTGGCCATTTTATTAATGACCCTTCAAATTAAGTATTGAGGAGAAGAGTCACATCTTATCGCAATTAGTTTTTACATAAAATATATTTGTAGGCATGTAAAATTTATTGAATATAAATTCAATAAATAATTTGGACTATATTTTAAATAAATTAGTCCAAATAAATATTATGGACTAACATAATTGAATTAATTATATAAGTCCAATATACATGGATTAAATAAATAAGTCTTAATCTATTGGGCTAGCCCAATTAATTGGGCTAAAGTGATGAGCCCACTTTATTAAGTCCAAAATGTCATCCTCCCGGAGGCCCAGTTTGGTGCCACGTGTCAAATGACGTGGCACGCCAAGTCAAGCGGAAGAGCCAATAGGATCGTGTCACGTGTCAAAATAACAAAGCATGCAAAGTCACATTAAAAAGCCAATGAAATCGCGCCATGTGTGCAAGTGACATGTTCTGGCCAATCAAATATGGCCATGTCACACTTCAATTTGATTGGTCGAAAGAGTTTGTTCTTATCACAACTCCTCCCTTCCACAACTATAAATAAGGGTCTTCATAACCTAGAAAAGACACCAGAAGTTATAACAAGAAGCAAGAGGGAGCTTGTGGATCAAACGCTGCGGATTTTTCTAAAGCTACAAGCATTCAAGTGTTCTAAGGATTAAAAGATCAAGACGAAGATTCAAGAACAAGTTGCAAGCCCTTGGATTAAAAGTACGTCAAGATCAAGATCAAGCTTCAAGCACTTGGATTAATATAAAATAAAATTCAAGATTAAGCTCAGAGGCTATTTTATTTACTGTTGAAAAGAAGAATCAGAGGATTCATAGAGATTTTAATACTCAAATATTTGAAATAAAATACTTGCGATATTTTTCGGTCTTGATTTTATTTTCTCAACGCAATTTATTGTCTACAAATTCTGGCACGCCCAGTGGGACAATCTCTACCTCTCATCTCAACTTTTCAATCACCAAAGTTTAGGAACAACGAAATGGCTTCCAAGAAAATCAACTCCAGTTAAACTTCCGCCAAGGCTGCTAATTCCAGGTTCTATACTGATGTGAAAAACATACTCGAAGTTACCTTTGGAAGCTTTGGACCAGTTACGAGGAGCAAAGCAAGCTCGTTAGGACAACAAGCACCCCAAGTGTCGTCAGCATCTACTCCTATTTTCGGATCTTCATCCTCAAAAGGATCAAGATCTTCTACAAATGCACCCGAAGAAGGAAGTGATGTTGCTGAAAAGATCAAGAAAACTCTTGCTCTGCTTGACCTCTCCGGATCCAAGCACTCTGCTGTGAAGGAAGATGATGATGCTTCAATTGATGGATCCTCCCCACTTACACCATATAGCGTGAGCCAATAAAGGATCAATCTCGGTGAAAATCCATGCTACTCTCCATCGTCCACGACAATCATGCAAGCCATGGTGACAAACACTTCATCTGTGGAGGAGCAGTTGGTAAACTTGACAGAAGCAATCACTAGCTCGACCAAGTGCATGCAAAATCAAGATGCTAGAATCGACAAGCTAACAGATAGGGTGGGAATATTGATGGAAGACGAATTCACCCATGCACCTGGCAAACTCCCAGAAGTTCAAGAGATTGATCCTCCCCCACGACAAGTTGCATCCACTAAGAAAATTCCAGTCTCTTCGAAAGGGATGATTCCAATCGATCAACTGAAGACGTTCATCGAAGGAACTATCAGAAGCAAGTACGAAGTTGCTACCAAGTCTTCCCTTACTTACGCAAAGTCGTACACTGCAAGGATCGATATGTTGAAAATGTCAGCTGGCTATCAACCTCCAAAGTTAGAAACATGTGGCGCACTTCGTTGAGACATGCAACAACGCTAGGACTTATGGAGATTACCTCGTCAAACAGTTTGTCCGCTCGCTAAAAGGAAATAGTTTTGATTGGTATACAAACCTCGAAGTAGGATCTGTTGATAGTTGGGATCAACTAGAACAAGAGTTCCTCAATCGCTTTTATAGCACAAGGCACACTGTGAGCATGGTGGAACTCACAAATACTCATCAACGGAAGAGTGAACCCGTTATCGACTTTATTAATAGTTGGAGGAATGCAAGCCTCAACTGTAAAGACAGGCTTAGTGAAGCTTCTTGCATAGAGATGTGCATCCAAGGTATGCATTGGGTATTACGCTACATCTTGCAAGGTATCAAGCCTAGCACATTTGAAGAACTTGCAACTCGCGCCCATGACATGGAATTGAGCATGGCCTCTGCTGGGAACGAANATTCAAGATAAGCCAAGTGAAAAGTTGACTCTAAAAGAAATGCAAGAGAAAGAGTACCCATTTCTAGATTCTGATGTGCCAGCTATTTTTGAAGAACTCCTCGAGTTAAATCTCATTGAGCTTCCGTAGATGAAGCGACCAAATGAAGCTGAGAAAATTGATGACCCAAATTACAGCAAATATCATCGACTTGTGAGCCACCCTCTGGAGAAGTGCTTTGTCTTCAAGGACAAAGTTATGGACTTGGCTCGTGAAAAGAAGATCGTGCTTGAAGATGAGAAAGCAAGCGCAAACCAAGTCTCTATCATATTTGGCTCATTCAATCCAGACGAATTATGTAGTTCTAAAGAAAGTAAAGATGAAGAATTACTGGAGAACTACAAAGTTGAAGACGGTCAACCTGAGGATGATGAAGGTTGGACGTTGGTGACTCGTTGTAGGGGCCACAAAAGGAGCCCACAAAAAGGATCAATGGAACAACCAACAAGGAAAATAATGGTGAAAAGACCTAGGAGATGGAACCCAGTTAAGCATGTAAAGAAAGAAAAAGTGGAGGCGCACCACCCTTAAAAGCCACGACATCCAGTGACCTTGGAGGAGTTTTTACCAAGTTGGTTCCGTACGAAAATTTCCCATGGGGGTATTGATGCCTCTTGTTGCCATACTGACGAAGGGGAAGAAAAGAGTGATGACCTACTGTTGGCACCATCTGCGGAAAAGCTTATCGATCCCACTCCTCAAGAAGTTAATGCTTGTGTGGAAAAAGTCACGTTCAAAAATGACGATCTTCTGCTAGGTGATACTCTTCATAACCGCCCATTGTACCTGGTCGGCTATATGCGTGATGAAAGGGTAAATCGAATTTTTGTTGACGGAGGATCCTCGGTGAACATTTTTCCAATTCGCATTGTGAAAGAAATTGGTATTCCCATGAAAGAACTCTCAGAAAGTCGTGTGATGATCCAAGGATTCAACCAAGGGGCGCAAAGATCCATAGGCGCGATCGGGATGGGAATCACTATTGAAGATATGCAATCAAGTGTATGGCTGCATGTGATCAATGCGAAGACTTCATACAATGTTTTGCTTGGAAGGCCTTGGATACATGAGAATAAAGTAGTTCCATCTACCTACCATCAATGTTTAAAATACTACGAGGGTGAAGTCGAGAAGAAGATAGTCGTTGATGATGAGCCATTTATCGAGGCAGAGTCACACTTCGCCGATGCAAAGTTCTACTTGAAGAACCACATTGTGAAGGAGCGAAAGGTTGATGATGGCATGAAAAGAAAGAATGATGATCCCATAACCAAAAGAGTTGAGGTGACTATTGGTAAATCCAAAGCTGTTACTAAGGAGGTACAACCCAACGTGAATAAATTTCATAGAGGGGATATTGCGTCTTATGGAAAGAAAGGAAGTCCTAAGCTCCAATATGTCCCTAAAAGGAAGAAAGACGAGGGAGAATCATCTAATCTCCAAACCAACACGCTAAAGGAGTTAACTCTTCCGGTAAAATGAATTGAGGCAGTAAAGTTTTCCTCGAAGCCTCTTGCAGGGTTTGTAGCCCAAAATCGTTTGCAGAATGGGGCACTTCCTACAAAGCGAACAGATGAAGGTTTTGATCCTAACGCTTACAAGCTATTTGTGAAAGCTGGATACAATCCCGATGAGCCGTCAAAGTTAGGAAAGCTCCCATCAGAAGCTGCAACAAGGCAACCACGTGAAGGTTTGGGATACAAGCAACTGTCACCAGTGCGCATCTCAATAAGGAGGGCGAGTAGCAATTATATCATTGTAGAAGACGAATCTGCCGTTCCTAACAGGACTTCCGTCTTTGACATACTTAGAAAATCAACTGTGAGAACTTCCGTATTTGAGAGATTGGGTCGATTAAATAAGGGGAATAAGTTCCACAGAAATCATCGAAATACAAGAACATCCGCTTCGCCCAAAATTCAGAAGATCTATAAAGATTTCCAAAGTTTGGCTCCTTCTAGAATGAGGCGACAAACAAAAGTCATGGTTTCCTGTGATGAAGTACTGAAAGTGAAGCCATACACTGTGGTCTACAATAAAGAATGTGATGGCGACGAAAAAAGTGTGGGTTCTTCATATCATGTCACTGTACAAGGCGAGAACGGTGTTCCATCTTCAATGGAGGATAATGCAGAATTGGAGGATCTTTCACCATGTTATCACATATACTTCAATGATGGGGACCATCGAGAAGAAGAAGATACAAAAGATGCTCCGCCGGAACTTGAAGAAGGGGTGAAGGCAACGATTGACGCCTTAAAAGAAGTTAACCTTGGCACTGATGAAGAACCAAGACCCACCTACCTAAGTGCTTTATTAGAAGTTGCTGAAGAAAGCACTTATATTGAGTTACTCAAGGAGTACAGGGATGTCTTTGCTTGGAGCTACAAAGAGATGCCTGGCTTGGACCCTAAAGTGGCAGTCCATCACCTTGCGGTCAAGAATGGCGCCCTCGTCCTGTTAAGCAAGCTCAAACGCGTTTTAGGCCGGACTTGGTTCCCCTGATTGAAATCGAAGTTAACAAACTCATTAAAGTTGGATTTATTCGGGAAGTTAAATACCCAGCGCGGGACTCAAGTATTATCCCTGTAAAGAAGAAGAATGGCCAGATTCGAGTTTGCGTCGACTTCAGGGATCTCAACAATGTGTGTCCCAAATATGAATTCCCGCTTCCTATTCCAAAGTTGATGATTGATGCTACTACTGGGTATGAAGCAATGTCGTTTATGGATGGTTCGTCAGGCTATCAACAAATTCACATGGCACCAAAAGATGAAGAACTTACTGCATTCCGCACCCCCAAGGGTATTTATTGTTATAGGGTAATGCCTTTTGGCTTGAAGAACGCTGGTTCTACTTACCAAACGGCTATGTAGAATATTTTCGACGATCTTCTCCACAAGAATGTCGAATGCTATGTTGACGACTTGGTGATAAAATCAAGAGAGAAGGGAGACCACTTGAAAGACTTGAGAATGGTGCTTGAGTTGCTCCGGAGATACCAACTTAGGATGAATCCATTAAAATGCGTCTGTGGAGTTACCTCCGGAAAGTTACTGGGTTACATTGTCCGACATCGAGGGATCGAAATTGATCAAGCCAAAGTAGATGCAATTTTGAAAATGCTCGAGCCTCGAGATATTCATTAATTAAAAAGTCTACAAGGAAAGCTAGTATACCTTAGGAGATTCATCTCAAACCTAGCTGGGAGGTGCCAACCATTCAGTTGCCTCATAAAGAAGGGCGTTCGTTTTAAGTGGAACCAAGATTGTAGCAATACCTTTGAAAGTATCAAAACATACTTGATGAAGCCTCCAGTTTTGGCAGCCCCTATACTTGGAAAGCCGCTGATACTATACATTTCAGCATAAGAAAGGTATGTTGGAGCTTTGTTGGCCCAAGAAAATAGTGAGGGGAGAGAAAAATCTCTTTACTACTTGAGCAGGATGATGATATCAAACGAGCTAAATGATTCGCCAATTGAAAAGTTGTGTTTGGCGCTAGTCTTCTCAATTAAAAAGTTGAAGCACTACTTTCAAGCTCATGTTGTCCGTCTTGTTTCTAAAGCAATTCCCATCAAGTTCGTGATATCAAAACCTGTTCTTAGTGATCGACTAGCGAGATGGTACCTCCAATTTCAAAAATTCGAGATTTTGTACATCCCTCAAAAGTCTGTAAAAGGACAAGCATTGGCAGACTTCTTGGCAGATAATCTGATACTTGATGATTGGGAACTAACTGACGAACTACCTGATGAGGACGCAATGGTCGTTGAAGTTCAACCTCCATGGAAGATGTACTTTGATGGTGATGCGCATCGTGGGGGAGTTAGTGCTGGCATAGTATTTGTCACTTCTCAAGGTGAAGTCTTGCCCTACTCTTTCACCTTGACACAACTTTGTTCCAACAATGTTGCTGAGTATCAAGCATTAATACTTGGGCTTGAAATGGCCGTTGATATGAAGAAATTGCAATTGAAAGTCTTTGGTGACTCCTAGTTAGTGGTCAATCAGCTTTTAGGTAGTTACGAGGTCAAAAAGTCTGAACTACGCCCATATCATGATTACGCTAAAAAATTAATGAGAAGGTTCGGTGATGTGACTATTCAGCATGTGCCAAGGAAAGAAAATAAGAAGGCTAATGCTTTAGCTGCTCTAGCTTCATCATTAACCCTACCTGATCAAGCGCAAGTTACTGTCTGCCAAAAATAGGTAGTACCGCCGCCAAATGAGGCTGAAGGTGAAGAAAATGAACTCAAGCATTTTGTCGTTGTTTCTGAAGTTGAGAAAGAAGAACGGAGACAACCCATTATCAATTACTTATGCTATGGGATACTTCCAGAAAATCCGAGGAGAAGGACTGAAATCTGTCGTCGTGCAGCTCACTTCCTTTACTACAAAGATACTCTATACAAAAGTTCATTCGATGGAGTACTCTTGCGATGCTTAGGGGAAGAAGAAGAACTATAAGCTTTGCAAGAGGCACATTCTGGGGTATGTGGGTCACATCAGTCAGGACCAAAGCTCCACTTTCATATAAAAAGGATGGGATATTATTGGCCAACAATGGTAAAAGATTGCTTGGACTACGCTCGAAGATGCAAGGCTTGTCAATTTCATGCGAATTTTATTCACCAACCTCCTAAAGTGTTGCACCCGACTGTTGCATCTTGGCCGTTTGACGCTTGGGGATTGGATGTTGTTGGACCACTGCCAAAGTCCTCTGGTGTGCACCTATACATCTTGGTTGCAACTGACTACTTCTCAAAATGGGCTGAAGTTGTTGCTCTTAAGGAGGTAAAGAAGGAAAATATTACAAGTTTCATCCGAGTAAACATAATCTATCGCTTTGGCATTCCACGTTACATAATAACGGATAACGGATAACGGAAAGCCATTCGATAATAGGTTGATGAAAAAGGTTTGTGATCTCTTTGAGTTCAAGTAATGTAACTCTTTGATGTACAACGCTGCCGCCAATGGTCTAGCTGAAGCATTCAACAACACTCTATGCAACTTGCTAAAGAAAGTCGTCTCCAAATCCAAACGAGATTGGAATGATCGCATGGAAGAAGCTCTATGGGCATATAGGATGACTCATTGCACGCCAACATAAGCGACTCCTTATTTACTCGTTTATGCAGTCGAAGCCGTCTTGCCACTTGAGCATCAAATACCTTCATTACGACTGGCTATTCAATAAGGTATCACTGATGAAGAAAATGCTCGACTTCGGTTAGCAGAGTTGGAGTATCTTGATGAGAAGAGGTTGGAAGCTCAACAAATTCTTGAATGTTATCAAGCTCGATTGTCTCGCGCATTCAATAAAAGAGTTCGCCCGAGGTCCTTTCAAGTAGGAGATCAAGTCCTTGCCATACGAAGACCCATTATTACTTCCCATAAACCTGTAGGGAAGTTCACTTCAAAGTGGGATGGGCCATATGTCGTAAAAGATGCTTACTCAAGTGGGGCTTACAAGCTGGTTGATGCAGATTGCCTGAGAATCTGCCCTATCAATGGCATGTTTCTGAAGAAGTATTATCCTTGAAGTTGCAGCGCTCCTTGACGCATGAGCCTAAACTGCATGTTCCTACACTACTGACCCGCATGAGTTTAAACTGTGTACGGCCCCACCTAAAAAAGTAAAAACAAAGAGTCTGCTAGGTTGAAAACCTCGAAAGAGGCGACCTAGGCAAAAGTTTGGACATAAAATAAAAAAAAGAGTCCGCCAGATTGAAAACCTCGAAAGAGGCGGCCTAGAAAAAAGTTAGGACATAAAAAAAATCACCCATTCTGAACTACGGTATGAGTTGATCCTCTTCACGGAGGTGCGTAGGCAGCTTAGAGTTTCATTCTGAGTTCAAAAGATACATAGTGCCCCAATCGTTGTTCGAATGAAGTACGATGAAATGTAATCCATTCATCCACCACTTGAAAATCAACTTGAGATACCATTTTCTGTTAAACTTTGGGTCCCATTTGATTTAAAAGGGGTCAAGCTGCTATGGTAAAATAGTGTTTTCACTGAAATAATGACAATGTTTGTATCAAAGTCCTTCAAGTTTGTTGGACTTCATATTCGCTCACCGCTAAAAAAGAGGGGATATTGAAATTTTATTGATATCAAGAAAAATGTCTTGTGACTTCGAGGCTTCTATACCAAAACACAAAATTTTTGGCAAAGTCGCGCCAATTCGAAACTGTCGGTATATCAAAATCTGATGTTGATTTCGAAATATTAGCTGAAACTATCCTTAAAGTATTAAATCCTAAATTTTGGATATGTTTTATATTTTGAAGTCTCATTTTCATAAAATCAAACGGTTTGTGATTTCGACATTCCTACATCAAGATACAAATTTTTTGGTGAAGTCGTGCAAATCTAAGACTATCAATGTGTCAGAATCTAAAATTAGATTCAAAATAATATCTGAGATGATTCTCAAGTTATTTGATTCTGAATTTTGGATATGTCCTAGATCGCGAAGTCTATATTCCATAAAATCAAGTGGTTCATGATTTTGACATTCCTACCATAAGATATAAAAATTTTGGTGAAGCTGCACACATCTGAAACTATCAACGTGTCGGAATTTAAAGTTAGATTCAAAATAATATATGGGACGATTTTCAAATTATTTAATTTCAAATTTTGGATATGTCCTAGATCTAGAAATCTATTTTCTATAAAATCAAGCGGTTCATGATTTCAACATTCATACACCAAGATATAAATTTTTTAGTGAGACTGCGCAAATCTGAAATTTTCAACGTGGTGGATTCTAAAGTTGGTTTCAAAATATTACCTGCGGCGATTCTGAAGGTGTTTGATTCTGAATTTAGGATATGTCTTGGATTTTAAAGTCTAGTTTCTAAAAGAAAACTAAATGGCTCATATTTTTAACGTTCACACATTGAGATATATATCTCCCATCACAAAAGGTGCAAAGATGATGAACAATATTATCCTCAAAGAAGGAGGATGTATTTCCAAATACAGAGAACTTCGAGACATGAACGCCAACGACATTTAAAAAAGAAGAAGTCAAGTTCCATCGTGGGGGCATCAATACATCATAATAAGCAAAGAACTATTGATATTGAACCGCTAAGGAAGAAGGGGCATTAAAGAAAACGCGTGATATAAAATAAAATAGATAGATTTTTCATTCCTAAGAATAGTCGCTAGTTAATCAAATGCAAAACAAAAGGCGAATAAAATACTCTATATTGACTAATCTAAACACAAATTGTAATTGACAATGTCTTTAAGAGTTTCCTCTAGGTGTTGTTTCTTCATCTCCACGTCGGACAAGTCATCAGTAGTTGCCAAGGAAACATCAGAACATCTACGGTACTCCTCTTCAGCAGATGAGACTCTAGATTCAATCTCTTCAACATCTTTCTTGGCAACGCCTCAAAGAGCTCTTAACTGTTTCACCTTCTCCTTGGCCTCTTTGAGAGATCGACTGGCAGCAGACAATTTCTCGTCCTTCTCCCCTTTCTCAATTAAGACAAGATCAAGTTGTTCCTTGGCGTTTAAAAATGACTCTGATTTTTCAACATCCACAACATTGTCAGAAAGAGTTGACCGTGCCTGGTCACATGATGTGGCAAGCTCAAAGAAAGACGTCAACAGTCCTTTTAGAGGGAAAATATCCACACCCTTTCCGTCCATCTCCTCGAGAATTACTTCAATCTCGAATTAAAGAGAAGAAGCATTGTCTGCGGTAAGGTCCTTGAGTTTGGCATGAATTTTATCCCAGGCATTTGGAATGAAATCCTTGCGTAGAGTCAAGACAACCTTTCTTCCATCAAAGATAGACATGGTTGGTGCTGATCGTTGGTGAAAATTAGGCCCCGATTTCGCTCCAAGACTAGGAATGGAAGTTGCCTCTAGGTCTGACTTATCTATTGGAAGTGATTTCCTGGAGTCTGGCTCTGGGACAGATTCGCTACTACCTTGGGTCTTGCTTTGGTGGGACGCCATTGAAATGTGAACATCATTTTCCTGCATAGAAAAGGATATATGGTCAGGTAAACTACTTGGATATTATAAAATAATATGAAAGTTTTAATCATTAATTCTTTGATAGCCGTCAAAGTCCTTGAAGCACTACCGATGATGTCAGTAATCTCGACTACACCCAAATTAGCATCTCCTTGTTTGTTAGAATATGGCTTCACCCGCTTGAAGTTTTGATCTCCATGACTACTATCACTCTCATTTTGGGACGGACGTTTCAATGGTACCTAATGGAAAGCAACCCTCGTTGGCTTGATGGGCCTGAATAAGGACCTTCTTTTGGACTTCTTTATATGGAGGTCTCTTGACATCGCATGGTACAACCACTTTCGATTTTAAAGTAGGAGGATTTCCCTCCCTGTTATGCTCTTGAGGCGTGATCTCTGAAGGCGTAGTAGTAACTGGCCCAGCGGTATTCACCAAAGATTGCAAGTGATTTTCAAGGAAGCGTCCATGCACTCGTTCCCACAAAGACTTATAATCGGACGAGACATGCTTCTTCATATTGGGCATAATAGGGGGAAATGTGTCATTTGACCTACTTTTAGACAAAACACAAATTCGTAAAAGTTCCAATCCTTTGTCTTAAGATCACTCACGAAAATCTTGATTCAAGCAACCGGGGATGTCTTGATAAAAACCGAATTAACGATTGAAATGATGAGGGCTATAAGGTTCCACGATGAAGGTCGATCCATTTCTCAAAGGAAGGTAATTTGAGCGAATGTTCATAAGATAATTTGACTCGGACTCTTTCTCGTTGCCATCATCAAGATAATAATACGGTTGAGGATTGCTTGGCATTATGGAAGTCCATACGGCACTTTCTCCTCCATGAATACGTTTTCTCGTGTCATCATTCCCAAAGTATCTCGGTGTTCCCTCACCTGATTATATGGCCATCAGAGGAGTAGTCGGCCTATTCGTTAAAGCAAAATGAGTCTTGAAGTAGTAGGCCAACCAACCGTACACATAATAAATTGGAAAGTAAACTCTAGAAGAATCAAGTGGTGAGCCATTTGAAATTGTGTTTAATCCCCTGTAAATGCTAGCTAAGACTAGAACGGTGAGGTTAATTCTTTTCCCACACGCTAGAAGGCCTGCAATCTTGAAAGTCTCAAGCCGAATAAAGTCGCCTTCTTTTGTAGGGAGCGCAAAGACACATAACCAACATGATAAAAAAGCATCCAAGTATACTTCGTCTTTCTTGTCACTTCCAATGCCAAGTTTAACAAATAATGCATCTTCAACTTTCGACCAATTGACCATTTTACCTATGGCTCCAGTAGGGTTGTGTGTTGATTCGGGACGAGCTGACTTCTTTTCTTTTCTCGCTGGAGGTTGTTCATACTTTAAAACCTTTTTGCTCCAAAACTCTATCCATCTTCTTACAGGGACGTTATGATTTTTAGTGTTTCCCTCCCGGAGTTGGTGATATGCATCAAACAATTGCTATCATGCTTGTGGAAGGAACATTTTATCCTTGTCGTAAGCACCTGTAAGCTCTCGAGTATTTGGAATAACTTTATCATAAGGAGACCCCATTAAAGGAAGACCCCTAATAGGGCACAAATCCCAAAGGGATATGGATAACTCTCCAACTGAGGTAAGTAACGTATTTGTTATAGGACACCAAGTCTCACAAAATGCTTGCATAATACTTGTAGAATGATCATAAGTAAACAATGAGGCATAGACAACATCGTAAATATTGGTGACCCTCAATGCTCGATGGTTCCTACTAAGAATATCTTCGGTCCACTCCCAATAGTCGGGGATATAATGAAATTCGCCACCAAAAGTTAAGGAATCACTCCATTATACTTCTCCTTTGAGGATTCGTCGTCCTAAGCATGGGAGGTAACTTGCCACATTTTTAACTTTGTGATTATGGGAACGAAGAGTCCATGTCTTGAATTTACGTTTGGTGTTTTCAAAGGTCCAATCTACCAAACGAAATGGATTTTTCAAGGATGGCCACGAAGCTGCATATAAGCCGGTCAGTGGTGTATCAACTAGTAATTTGGTCTCTGTTTTACTATCCTTGTGCTCTGAAATTATAAGGTACTTGGATGTGGATGAAGGGGATGCTGAGTCTCTGAAGTAAACCATGTTCGAGCTGCATAAAAAAAAATTAGTACCTAAGTTAAAAGGGAAGAATAACAATCACAATCTTGAAAGAAAGCATGGATAAGTAAAAAAAAAAGTCGCATCAGACGTAAAAAAAAATGGGGGATGTCTGTGTCAGATTTTTTTAAAAAAGGTTTTCGTTGCGAACTTTTAAAGGTGTTCGTCTCGAACTTTTAAACGCATTCAAGTTTTTAAGTTCTTCGTCCCGAACTTTTAAAAGGCGTATGTTTCGAACCTTCAAAGGTGCTTGTGAAGGCGCTCGCGGAAAACTTTAAAGAACCCCCACTACCGACTTTAAAAGATTTCTACCATGAATTTTTAAGAGCCTTCATTGCGTGATTTTAAAAGGTCTTCAAGGGTTTGTTAGGATCTTTATGCGATCTTTTAAGGGTCTTCGCCACAAATTTTAAAAGGTCTTCATCGTGAACTTTTATGATTTTCCACTGCGAATTTTAAAGGTCTTCACGAGCTTTTAAGGGTCTTCGCCACAAATTTTAAGAGGCCTTCACCGTGAACTTTTAGAGATCTTGAGCAAGAGATTTTAAGGATCTTCATCGCGCACTTTTATGAGTTTCCGCTGTAAATTTTAAAGGTCTTTATCGTGAACTTTTAAAGGTATTCGCCTCGAACTTATAAAGGACTTCGTAGTTTTACGAAGTTACTTCTAACAAGAAAAAAGAGACAACAAAATAAAACAACGAAAAAAGCACAAGAAAAGAAGAAGAAATTACCTTCGCGTCAATGCTTCCGTGTCCGCAAAACTAGAATCAATACGGCTTGCAAATATCGCGAGTTTATGTTCAGCAACGAAAGAACACGTACCTTTTTATAAATTGTGAAAGACGACTGCTGAAGTTTTAATACCGATGTGGGATTAGTTAGTTATGCGGCTCCAAAGTTTAGTTTTCAATATGAATTGGGATAGTATTATGTGTATTCCATAATCCAAGTAGAAATCTAAATAAAGAGGTGAAAGAGGCTTAATTTTGACGGAACCATGTGCATAAAATTGCTCTATTATCTGAAGAAGAATTCAAGACCCACATGTCTTGGTCTTGGACTTGATATGAAAATTCTTATCCAAAACAAAGTTCATGCAAGTCAAAACTCATCCTTACGTGGAACTTGTCTAAGGGAACACATTTGGCACTTATGTAGGAAGGAAAAAAAAAGATATCTATAAGTTGAATTCCAGCTTATCTATTTAATCGTGATATGGGCATATTGAAGAAGTAAGCAAATATGATTTTCCTTGATGAGAAAAAGGGCAACTGGTATTAGTCTCATTATACTTCAAGACTTGTCAAGTAAATATCTCGAACATAAAAGACAAGTATTGAAGTATAAAATTGACCGGGTGTATTGTTCAAATAATTGACCGGGTGTACACGTAACAAAATTGCATGGACAATCTTTTGTGCTCTAAACTGGACTTCGCCAAATTTTGATAGACCGCCAGTACTTCAGTACCCGTTTTCGATTTTGACAAGTTTACACCTCAACAAGTCTTGATGCAGGGTGCATTTGTAGGCATGTAAAATTTATTGAATATAAATTCAATAAATAATTTAGAATATATTTTAAATATATTAGTCCAAATAAATATTATATGGGCTAATATAATTGAATTAATTATATAAGTCCAATATACATGGATTAAATAAATAAGTCTTAATCCATTGGGCTAAAGTGATGAGCCCACTTTATTAAGCCCAAAATGTCATTATCCCGGAGGCCCAGTTTGGTGTCACGTGTCAAATGACATGGCACGCCAAGTCAAGCGGAAGAGCCAATAGGATCGTGCCACGTGTCAAAATGACAAAGCATGCCAAGTCACATTAAAAAGCCAATGAAATCGCGCCATGTGTGCAAGTGACATGTTTTGGCCAATCAAATATGGCCATGTCACACTTCAATTTGATTGGTCGGAAAGAGTTTGTTTTTATCACAACTCCTCCCTTTCACAACTATAAATAGGAGTCTTCATAACCCAGAAAAGACACCAAAAGTTAAAACAAGAAGCAAGAGGGAGATCGTGGATCGAACGTTGCAGATTTCTCTAAAAGCTACAAGCATTCAAGTGTTCTAAGGATTAAAAGATCAAGACGAAGATTCAAGAACAAACTGCAAGCCCTTGGATTAAAAGTACGCCAAGATCAAGATCAAGCTTCAAGCACTTGGATTAAAATAAAATGAAATTCAAGATTAAGCTCGGAGGCTATTTTATTTACCGTTGAAAAGAAGAATCAGATGATTCATAGAGATTGTAACACTCAAATATTTGAAATAACTAGGATTGTTGCGATATTTTTCGGTCTTGATTTTATTTTCTCGACGCAATTTATTGTCTACAATATTCTCTTTAGCAAAAAAAATTAAAGTTGAAATTAAAAAGAATATCTAGAAGTTGATATCAATATCAATTTTTGAGAAGAAAAAAAAGCAAAAAGAAGAAACATTTGCTCTCAAAGATAGTTTTTTTTTTCCTGGTAAGCATGAATTTGAATCCTCAGCAATTTATAGAAAGGGATTGCATAAAATAGTACTCCTTCTATTCTAATTTATGTGAACCTATTTGACTGGTTACAAAGTTTAAGAAAAAATGAAGATTTTTGGAATTTGTGGTCCTAAACAAGTCAAAAAGGGCCAGAGTATTTGTGTATTTATAAAAGCTTCTCATTAAGGGTAGAATTGTAAGTTTAAGGAAAATTATTTTCAAATTTAGAAAGCGGTCATTCTTTTTTGAACGGACCAAAAAGGAAATAGGTTCACATAAATTGGAACGGAGGGAGTACTACATTTGGGCAAATAAACTTGATCTTGATACTGGTATCAAGATTGAGATATTGGGAAATGCTTGGTCGCTACGTAAAACTAGAAAGTGACGGACAAATTATGTAGAATATAAAATTCATCATTAATTTTATTTAGTAATGAATTAGTGATAGATTATATAAAAAATTTGCTAGCTACGAGCAATTTATCGTCAGATTAGCGACGAAGTTCGTAGCTTATTTAGTCCTTTTTTAGTGGATACCTCTGCTATTAGCTAGCTTTTGGACATTAATTTGCTTAAACTTGAAAAAAGAATTTTTTAAAGTTGTATTGAAAAATGATTCTTAGAAGTTGAAGTTTTATTTGGACATGTATTTTACTGGAATAAAAGTTGAAATTTTGGGAGTGGAAGAAAAAATTTCACTTAAAAACTGACCCAAACTAGTTTTTGAAACTCAGAAATTTCTTTCAATATTTTTTAAAAAATATGATCAAATTTCGTAAAAATTGCATGGGTCGCCCCTTGTTAACTTACATCCGTTTTGTTTTTCTGTTTGCATCCGTACCCATTTTTTTGTTAAAAACGTTTAGAAAGACGATTTTGCCCTTCTTTAATAAAAGGTAGATTGCAGGACAAAACTTCAGCATGTTTTGGTATGAAGTTTTAGCATATGAACTAAATAACTTCAGCATGCATTAGAAAAAACTCATCAGAAAATTACATACTGCAGGACAAAAACTTAAGCATGTTTAGTATGCAGTTTTAGCAAATGAACTAAAAGACTTCCGCTTGTTTAGATTGAAGTTTCGGATAAAACTCGTGACAAAATTGTAGACTACAGAACAAAACTTCACCATGTTTTGGTGTGAAGTTTTAGGAAATGAACTAAATAACTGCAGCATACATTAGCAAAAACTCATTAGAAAATTACATTCTGCAAGACAAAACTTAAGCATGTTTAGTCTAAAGTTTTAGCAAATGAACAAAAAAACTTAAGCATGTTTAGACTGAAGTTTTATCAAATGAACTTAAGCATGTTTAGTCTGAAGTTTTAGCAATTGAATTAAAAAACTTAAGCATGTTTAGTCTGATGTTTTATTAGCAAATGAACTAAATAACTTCAGCATGCAATAGCAAAAACTCATTAGAAAATTACATACTGTAAGACAAAAACTTAAGCATGTTTAGTCTGAAATTTTAGCAAATGAACAAAAAAACTTAAGCATGTTTAGTCTGAAATTTTAGCTAATGAACTAAAAAACTTAAGCATGTTTTGTCTGAAGTTTTAGTAAATGAACAAAAAAATTTAAGCATGTTTACTCTGAAGTTTTAGCAAATGAACAAAAAAACTTAAGCATGTTTAATCTGAAGTTTTAGTTAATGTACTAAAAAACTTAAGTATGTTTAATCTGAAGTTTTAACAAATGGCTTCAGCATGCATTAACATGAAGTTTTAGCTTCAATATGAAACAACTTCATGCAAGCGTGATTCTAAAGATGAATCTAGACAAATTTTTGATTTTTTGATAAAGCTGGTGAAAGGAGAGGAGGATATCTTTTTTCACCAATTTTACGTATTACTAGAACCTTAATTGGGCACACGCCGGTTCGGTTACTTGAATGTTGCATTGACCCGTCTCCCTACCTAAAGTTACCAAAATAATATTTTTCCCGAAATACAAGAACCCTCTATTGTATAAAAGCATATTGTATATCCCACTTATCGAGAATAACAACAATTTTTCCCTTTTTTATTCTTCAATCTAAAAGTAGTAGCACGTGAAGGTTTTCCATATTAATTTACTTAATCGATATTCTCTAGTTTAATTTTTAATCATTTAATGACGAGTCGAGATAATGTTGTTAATTATAACCTATTGTACAATATTATTCTATATACGATAAATGTGACTTGTTGATAAGAAATTTTAACACAACAAATTCGTTCAAGATTTTATGAAAGACTTACTAATCTAGTCAAGTAGGCTCGACAGGTCATAGTTACGATCGAAGACACAAGCGGGAAAAAAAGCTTTCCAAGATAAATAACTTCTAATCCAAAAAGTAATAAGTATTACTTTTGACTTATTTTAAGCGATTTTTAATTTATTTTAAGTATTTTTTAATTTTATTTGAAAAAAACTAAAAGAACTTAAAAGCTTATTTGACTAGCTTAAAAGTCATTCCAAACACCCTTTAATAATTAAAGATTGAATTCACATTAAGTTATTTGGATTTTGCTTAGTGATTGGCCAGTGATGTCAGAGGCGGAGGCAAAAGCCGGACTACACTATTTACAACACATAACAATCAATGTGGTCGGACTTATTTCGAAAACTCGCATTGAATAAAATAGAAGTTTAGTACACCGAACTGTCATTCTTATTTTTTAATTTGCAACCTATTACTCCATTTGTTCGTGGTGGTTTAATTTGCCAAACAAATATTTACTTCTCCAAAGTCAGTTATTTTATTTTCTCAGGAACTGAAAATTAATTCAATAGTTTGTGGATTGAGGGTGTGTTAGGTATAACGAAAAATATTTTTCGTGAAAAATATTAGAAAATAAGTAGTAATTTTATTTCATTTTTCGATGTTTGGTGCGCAAAATAAGGAAAATAATTTCTCAAAAATTTTCATAAATAATTTAGATACAATAAATATGAAGCCATAAACTTTCGAACCAACAACCTCCCGAACTCACAAATTTCATAAACTTCCGAACCACTAAACTTTCGAAACTGCAAAATTTGAACCCGTAAACTTCCAAACACATAAACCTTTGAACTCATAACTTTGAAACTTGTAAAATTTCGAACCTGTAAACCGAAAGACGAAAAAACTAAAACTGAGAATATATGAAAAAATATTTTTTTTTCCGCGGGGATTGGGGAGGGGGAAGGTGGCAGAAAAATGAAAAAATAGAAATTTGAAACTACAAAAAGAAAAAAGAATTTTGTGCGGAGTGGGGTGGGGGCAGTGGGATGGGGTGGGGGAGGGGTTGGGCAGTGCAGGAAAAAAAAAGCAAAAATTTGAAAATTATAAAAAAAAAACTTTTTTTGTGCGGAGTGGGGGCAGTAGGGAGTGGGGGTGAGTGGTGCAGAAAAACAAAAAAAACAAAACTTCGAAAAAAAAAACCTTTTTGGAGAGAGGGGGTGGGATAGGGTAAGGTGAGTGGGTGGGGTGGGATTGGTGAGGGTGGGGAATAGGGCCGGGAAGGTTGAAAAAGAATTTTGGAAAATATTTTCCTTCAAGAAAATATTTTCCTCCAATTGGAGGAAAATAAGTTCATAAGGAAAATATCTTTCGAAACATTTAAGCCAATTGACATAAAAAAATTCGAAAAATATTTTCCTCATTACCAAACACACCCTGAGTTTTAGAACCTTTTAAGTCAAATGCCACCTTAATAGTTAGATTAAGAGGTTTGAATTGCAATCTAATAATTGTATTGTATTCTATACATCATATGTCACAAATTCAACATCACTCTGGTCCTTAGTCCTTACCTCTTACTATGTGCTTCCTTCGTTACGATCACTGTGCCATCAAATAAAAACTAGTTAGGCTAAATCTTTTAGGCATATTCTTCAAAAGGAGTAGGAATAGTGGACTAGATACTCGGATATAACATGATTATGCGAAGAGCTAGAAAAATTAAAGCCTTAGGTTAGTTAGCATGTGCTTAATAATTTTTTAATTGATAAAGGGCCAATAATATTCCTGTACTATGAGAAAATATTTAAATATATTCTTTGTTATATTTTTGGTCCAAATATATCATTATCGTAATACTATTGTTCAAATATACCCCTCTTTTGTTAAGTTTGTCCAAAGTGGACATCCAATCCAATATTGCACTGACATTTGATGAGGAAGATGTCACATGACTTGCCATCTCAACGCCCTTAATCCATATATAAAAGATTAAAATTTGGAATACAATATTTTTTATGGTAACGGTAATGGTGGCAATGACAGTGGAGGGGAAGAAAATTTTAGTGGTGAAAAAAAATAGAAGGGAGAGGTAAAATGGGTTAGGGACGCTGAGGTGGCAAGTCATGTGGCATCCACCTCATCAAATGTTAGTGACATGTAAGATTAGATGTCCACTTTAAACAAACTTAGCGAAAGAGGTATATATTTAAATCAATAATATAACAATAAAGGTTTATTTGGAATCAAAATATAACACCTTATGAATTTAAAACTTTTCTTACATTACAATAGTACATTTGGCGCTTTTCCATTTTTTAATTTGCCAAAGGATATTGTGCAAATCACCTGCAATAATTAACGATAATAATTGCAAAAGCTATTCATTTTGAAAGATTATTAATCCATTTATTACATGATGTGATGGACTTGAAAGCGGTACATCTTCACGTCTAATAGTACAAGGGAATTACTGACAAAAAGTTATCAATTTCAAAATGTTTTTAGAATGTATTCCCTCCGTTCATTTTTACTTGTCCACTATTTTGAAAATATTTTTTATTTTTGTTTATCCAATTTTACATATTAAGAGAAAAGTAATTTATTTTTCCTGTTTTGCCCTTAGCATTACTCATTCCAAATTATTTTTCAAACTCATTAAGACTATACACCTATTAATATGGGTAACATAGTAAATTATGTACTTTATTTATTATTTCTTAAGAAATGTGCAAAGTCATTAGTGGACAAGTAAAAGTAAACAGAGGGAGCACCTAACATAACAATTGGGTGGTTGAGCCCTATAATTTCGTGCTATTTGTACATCATGCACTTTACAATTTTAAATTAAGAAAATGACCTTTTTAGATTTCTTATGCGTAAAAACAGATCTTTTACGTATAAAAGTAAATCTTCCATGTGTAAAAAAAAATAGAGGTAATAAAAATAAAAATAAATTTGTAAAGAGTCAAAAAACTAATTGACCCTACAATTTCACTTATAATACTTATAAGAGCATGTTTGGACATAAGAAAAATTTCACGTTTTTTCGAAATCAGTGTTCGAGTATAAATTTTTAAATTTTCACTTAAAGATGGATTTTAGAATTCTTCAAGAAATTGAAAAACTCCAAAAAATTATTTTTCAAAATTTTCACCCAGATCACTTACTAAACTTCAAAAACAACTCAAAATTATATTCATATCCAAATACAACTCTAGGTTTCAAATATCATATTCACTTGATTTTTTTTTTTACTTTTTCCCGAAATTTTACAATTCTTATTTCCAAACTCCCAGTGATGTCAGTAATAACAGCATCAGCATGTCCTTTCACCCGTCCTTGCAAATTGCAATAAGTACCCAATGCCCATCTTTCACTATTTTCATCCATGCTTACTAGGGCTGGACATATATTGGATAAAATTAATGAAAAATAGTCAAATATCCTTTTACTATTAAGAATTGTTTAAATATATCCTATGTTTCACTATCAGACTAATTCAGACCCTATCGTTATACTATTGATAAGTTTTATCCCTATTTTAGACGGAATGCCACGTGGCAAGCTTAAACCCAAATAACTCATCCTCAATTTTGAACCTCGGAAACCCACCCCATAATGAGCCGACCCGATTTTTTTTAAATACATCTCAAGAAACAAAATCCCAAAGAGGACTGTAATCTCAAGAAACAAAATCCTAGCCCTGGCAACGGCGGGCATATCGACGGAGGAAGCATATGCAGCGGGAAAGAAAGAGACAAACCCAATGGTTGGCATGACTGGTTCAAGTCATGGACAAAGCAGAGGGCAACAAGCCCTTATAGAAAATACCATATCTCTTATCAACATGAACCAAATCCGAGGTTGGCAGAGACAACCCAAAAAGCTTCAAAACCCATATCCAGATCTCCAAAGGCGGGTCTCTAATTCCCCGTTGGCAGAGTTGCTCGATTTTTGAAAAAGGATTACTATGCTCAGCAAATTGGTTCCGGTTCACCGGTTTATCTCTCGTCGTATTAGGTACCTTACTGCTGAGTTGTTAGAACTTGCTGGGAATACTGCGAGAGAATTTTCTATTGGCAAAGGGAAAGCTGAAGTAGTTTTTGTTTCCCAAGAATTTTAGATTTCTAGGTCTACAATTTGGATATTGGGAAGTGAAAGTTTTGGGGTAAATTAGTGTATAATTTTTGTTCATAAGTGTTCTATGTGAATGGAAAGTTTGTTTATCGTATAAGGTTAAAATCGGGTAAGGCCGATTTTATAGGCGTGAGGACCCACCTCGAAGGTGAGCTCATAACAGATCTGGCTCGAGGTCGATGTCATAGCATAAAACGTATAGATCGAAGCATCCGCTGAAGATCGAAACTAGGCATGGCTAACTTCGAGCAAGGCATAGTAACAGAATGGCGAGATAGTAGCAACCGATCAAAGATCTCGGCGGAAATATCGGAACGGATCAAATCAAGCGGTTATTGGCACCATTCATGGGATTTAAATTCGTTATTAGAGTTGTACCTTATATAGGATTCCTCTACAATATAAATAGGGACCCCATTCATTTGTAAACATATTACATTCAGTGATAAAATAATATACACGCTGCTCTCTATTTACTTATTATTCACTGTTGTTTTTTACTGTTCTTATTGCTTGATCTCGCGACTATCCCGGATCGAGGTCGATACATGGTACAACACTGGTTTGGTTTACTTTGTCTTTCAATTTATCTATTTTATTCATCACTGATCAATTGGTATTGAATTATATCACATATCCTTAAAACTATAATACAAGTTTAATTGTTAGTCGAATTTCGAGGTAAACAGTTTGGCGTCCACCGTGGGGCTAAGGATAATAGTGATTATTTAGTACTGATTCTGGTAAAACACACAATTTTACTCTTGTCTTTGTCAAGAATTTTTGCTTTCAGGTTGAAACATGTCAAACTCACAAAACGCATCCACACACGGTGACAATGGCCTTGGACATCACGGGGAAAACGAAAATGTGATTGCTCCAGGAATTGAGGTGCCACAGGCTGATCTCGAAGGAGCACTGTGCATCAACCCAGCCGATGTCAGTTCGCACGTTGCTCTGAATGCAGATTTAGGCGTAGATCTTGAGGGAGTGTATGGAGAGAAGGCCGATCTGATGGTCGTGGTACACAGGGCAGAGGAGACGAAGGAGTCAGTCTCCAAGTGATATTCGAGATGCTTCAGGCTCAGCAGACCACCATCGCTCAGTTACAAAACCAGCATAGAGCTCCGAATAGGGTCGAGCTAGAGGTTACTCGCCGTACCGAGCTAGTGCCGAAAAGATTGAGAAATGACACATTAGGGACCGATCCTGCCATAATGAAAATGCTCGAGGAGCTCACCAAGAGGATTGAATCAGGGGAGAAGAAGATCGAAGCCAATGATAATAGGTGGAGACTTATAATTCTCGAGTTGACCAGATACCAGGGCACCCCCTATCTTGAAAGGAATGGATTCGAAGAAGTTTGTGCAAAAACCCTTCCCTCAGAGTGTGGCTCTGAAGCCCATTCCAAAGAAATTACGTATGTCTGATATACCTAAGTATAACGGGACCACTGACCCCAATGAGCATGTTACCTCTTAGATATGCAACATTAACGGTAATGGTATGGAGGACGACGAGATCGAGTCTGTGCTGCTGAAAAAGTTCGGAGAAACCCTGTCGAAGGGAGCAATGATTTGGTACCACAACCTGCCGCCAAATTGCATCGATTCATTCACCATGTTGGCGGATTATTTTGTAAAGGCGCACGCCGAGGCCATAAAGGTCCTAACAAGGAAACCGGATCTTTTCAAGGTGAGACAAAAGGATAATTAGATGATAAGGGAGTTTGTGTCACGATTCCAAATGGAATGCATGAAATTGCCGCTGATCACAGATAATTGGGCCGTTCAAGATTTCACCAAAAGGCTAAATGAATGAAGTTCGATAGCATCATGACAGTTGAAACAAAATTTGATCGAGTACCCAATTGTATCTTGGGCAGATGTTCACAATCGATATCAATCGAAGATCAAGGTCGAAGACGGCCAATTGGGAGCTCCTTATGGTTAAGTACATCCAAATCAGTCGACATGTAAACGTTAGAGGGACTTCGATAGAGAGCCAAGATCGAATGAAGATTGGTACCAGCCATATGTTGCAGATCAAAGGAATAACGGTCTGGGACGCAACTCCATCCGGAATAATCGAAGAAGAGACCGAGGATAGAATTCTCAGGGACTTAAAACTGGCTTTGACAAGTATGCATATCCCATAGAGGCACCTCGTCTATCAGAGTACAATTTCAGCGTCGATGCATCAGACATAGTATCAGCTATCGGGAGGATCAAAGACACTAGGTGGCCCAGACCTATACAGACCGATCCTTCTCAAAGGAACCTAATTTAATGTGCGAGTGTCATGCCACACATGGTCATAGGACCGAAGATTGTAGGAAATTGAGGGAAGAGGTAGCCAGCCTATCCAACGAGGCCAACTTCGAGAGTTCCTCAGCGACCAACCCAAGAATCACTTCAGGGAAAGGGACAACAACAGGAAGAATGAACAAGAAGAACCTCAACATGTCATTCATATGATCGTCGGAGGGGTCAAAGTTCCATAGGGACCCCTATTCAAATGCACTAAGGTGTCAATCACTAGGGAGAAACGAACTCGAAACTACGTGCCAGAAGGCACTTTATCGTTCAATGACGAAGAGGCAGAAGGTATTTCTTAGCCACATAACAACGCTCTGGTAATTTCTATCTTGTTAAATAAAATTCAAGTTAAGCGTATTTTAGTGGATCTAGGTAGCTCGGCAAACATTATCAGATCGAGGGTCGTGAAGCAGCTGGGCCTGTAGGACCAAATTATACCTGCATCCCGAGTCCTAAACAGCTTCAATATGGCCACTGAAACAACTAAGAGGGAGATTATCCTACCAGTAAATGTGGCCGGGACTATCCAAGATACTTAGTTACATGTCATCGAAGGCAACATGAGATATAATGCACTACTCGGAAGGCCTTAAATCCAAAACATGAGGGCAATACTGTCGACCCTCCACCAAATAATAAAATTCCCGACGACAGATGGTATAAAGACAGTATGCGGGGAACAACATGCTGCGAAAGAAATGTTTGCAGTCGATGAAGTAACACCGATCTCGACACTATCAACCTCAGAAAGATCGAGCACCAGAGATAAACAGGTGGCCAAATAGAAATCACCGCCCCAGCCTCAACCGAACAGGAGAAACGGGTAGTAGAAGAAGAGGAGGGGGACTTCCTAACCCCTCGGACCTTTATTGTTCCTGAAGATTCAGATGCTACCAAATCAATGATCGAAGAGCTGGAACAAGTTATACTAATCGAGTGTCTACCCGAGCGAAAGGATACCTGAGAACGGGGTTAACCCCCAAACTCAAGAAAAAACTTATTCAATTTCTTATTAATAACATAGACTATTTTGCATGGTCCCATTTAGACATGACAGGGATCCCACCGGAAATTACAACGCATCGACTGAGCCTCGACCCCAAGTTTAGACCGGTGAAGCAAAAGAGAAGACCCCAGTCCGAGGTAAAGCACGCCTTTATAAAAGATGAAGTAACTAAACTTCTTAATATAGGGTCCATTCGGGAAGTAAAATACCCCGAATGGTTAGCTAATGTAGTGGTAGTCCCTTGAAATGGGAACAAACTTACAATGTGTGTATACTATAAGGACTTAGACAAAGCATGTCCAAAAGATTCTTTTCCACTGCCTAACATCGATCGCATGATCGATGCCACGGCCGGCCACGAGATCCTTACTTTTCTCGACGCCTATTTCGGGTATAACCAAATTCAAATGGACCCCGAAGACCAAGAAAAGACCTTTTTTATCACCAAGTATGGAACCTATTGCTATAATGTAATGCCCTCTGGGCTTAAAAATGCATGAGCTACATATCAACATCTAGTTAAAAAATGTTCGAAGAATAAATAGGTAAGTCAATGGAAGTTTATATTGACGATATGCTAGTTAAGTCCCTGCGTGCAGAGGACCATTTGGCTCATTTGCAGGAAATGTTCGAAATCTTAAGGAAGTACAACATGAAGCTCAACCCTGAGAAATGTGCTTTCGGGGTCGGATCAGGCAAATTCCTTGGCTTTATGGTATCAAATCGGGGGATCAAAATCAACCCCGATAAAATCAAGTCCTTCGAGGACATCACCGTCATAGGTAGTGTAGAATTCGTTCAAAGGCTGACCGTACGGATAGCCACCTTGGGTCGATTCATCTCGAGGTCATCGGATCGGAGCCACAAGTTTTTCTCCCTGCTAAAAAAGAAAAATGATTTCTCCTGGAGGCAGATGAGAAACTTTACTTATACTTGGCAGTATCTGAAATCGTGGTAAGTGGTGTCCTAGTTCGAGAAGATCAAGGTACGCAGTTTCCTGTCTATTATGTAAGTCGAACCTTAGGGGATGCAGAAACTAGGTATCCACACTTAGAGAAATTGGCACTTGCACTGATAAGCGCTTCGAGAAAATTGAAACCATATTTTTAATGTCACCCCATATGTGTATTAACCACTTACCCACTCCGTAATGTTTTGCACAAACCCGAATTGTCGGGCCGATTGGCCAAATGGGTCGTCGAACTCAATGGGTATGATATTGAATATCAACCCCGAATGACCATCAAGTCTCAAATTTTAGAAGACTCCGTGGCCGATTTTACACCAAACCTCATGCCTGAAATTGAAAAGGAACTTCTATTAAAATCAGGTAGGGGGTATGGACCCTTTTCACAGATGGTGCCTCGAATGTGAAGGGGTCCGGGATGGGCGTTGTTTTGAAGCCGCCCACGGGTAGCATTATTAGACAATCCATCAAAACCTCTAAATTTACTAACAATGAGGCCGAGTATGAAGCCATGATTGCAGGTCTCGATCTAGCTAAAAGCTTGGGAGAAGAAAGTCATTGAAGCTAAGTGCGACTCTCTACTGGTAGTGAATCAGGTAAACGGAACCTTCGAAGTTCGTGAGGACAGGATACAAAGGTACTTAGACAAATTGCAGGTAACCTTGCACCGTTTCAAAGAATGGACTCTACAGCATATACCTCGAGAACAAAACACTGAGGCCGATGCACTTGCAAATTTGGGGCCATCGGTCGAAGAAAATGAGATCAGCTCGGGGACTGTCGTCCAACTATCGAGATTTGTGATCGAGGAATGGCATGCCGAAATAAATTCGACAAGCTTAACTTGGTACCGGAGGAATAAATACATCGATTACTTGAAAAATGGAAAGCTCTCATCGGACCGTAAAGAATCAAGGGCCCTTCGAACTAAAGCTGCTCGTTTTACATTAGATGAAGACGGAAAATTATACAGAAGGACCTTCGATGGACCATTAGCGGTGTGTTTAGGATCGGGAGATACTGATTATATTCTGCGAGAAGTCCATGAAGGCACTTGTGGAAACCATTCCGACGCCGAGTCACTGATTCGCAAGGTTATTAGAGCAGAATACTACTGGGATAACATGGAAACAGACTCTAATAAGTTTGTTCGAAGATGCAATAAATGTCAAAGGTTTGCACCGATGATCCACCAGGCCGGAGAGCAACTTCACTCGGTCCTATCCCCATGGCCATTCGTGAAATGGGGGATGGACATCGTCAGACCACTGCCATCAGCCCCAGGTAAAGCTAAGTTCATTTTGTTTATGACTGACTATTTCTCTAAATGGGTTAAAGCACAGGCTTTCGAAAAAGTCAGGGAAAAAGAAGTGCTAGATTTCATATGGGATCGCATTGCATGTCGATTCGGAATACCAGCAGAAATAGTATGCGACAATGGTAAACAATTTATCGGCAGCAAAGTAACAATTCCTCGAAAATCATAAAATAAAAAGGATATTGTCAACACCGTATCACCCCAGTGGGAACGGACAGGCCAAAAACAAGACTATCATCCAAACCCTGAAGAAAAGGTTGAATGAAGCTAAGGGAAAATGGAGAGAAATCTTTCCCGAAGTCCTATGGGAATATTGAACAACATCGAAGTCCAGCACTGGAGCAACTCCATTTTCTTTGGTATACGGCTCTGAAGCCTTAATTCTGGTCGAAGTTGGAGAGCCAAGCGCCAGGTTTCGGCATGCAACAGAAGAATCGAACCACGAGGCTATGAATACTGCTCTCGAATTATTAGATGAAAGACGAGAACTGCACTCGTTCGAATGGCTGCGCAAAAGCAAAGAATCGAAAGGTACTACAATAGAAGAACCAACCTTCGCCACTTCAGAGTCGGGGACTTAGTCCTAAGGAAAGTCACCATCAACACTCGAGATCCCAATGAAGGGAAAGTCATCCCGAATTGGGAAGGACCCTATCAAGTCCTCGATGTTGCAAAGGATCTTACAAAATCGGAACGATGAATGACGAATCACTGTCGAACAACTGGAACATATCACTCCTCAAGCGATACTATTTTTGAGGTATGACGTTCTCCTTTCTTTTGTTCATATATATATTCGGAAATAACTCATTGCAGGAGTCCGATCAAAGGCATCGAGACCTCAGGTTTTAAAGTACGTGTTGCACTCTTTTTCCCTTAGATGGTTTTTATCCCAGATGGGTTTTTTCGGTAAGGTTTTTAATGAGGTAACAATTATGTGCTACCTGAGGACAATTCAGTAGTATCCGAGGCTTCTTTGCAATCAATCTCGAATACTGGGGACATCACCCTCGGATGTTGTGTGTTCGAGAAATGTACCTCGTGTCAAAAGGGCCTCGATAGGAAAAACTTTGTAATGGGCCAAACGGTCGAATGAACCGTGACCATACAGAATAGTCGAGTCCCAACATGTAAGCATGTATAAATTATTCAAATAAGCATTCTTTCTTCATCAAACGTTTCGAAGCAAATTCTTTACTATTCAAACATTATACTTATGATTTTGTGAAAAATGGCTCAAGAGCCAAGTGCAAACATATTTCAAACACTCGGGGACTGCTGACTTGAATTACCCAAACTCAAAGTCATAAGACCTCAATGAGGCACCCCTTGATATATAGTCCAAGGTCACCATTCTCGGGGACTAGCATTTTGAACAAGTTCGAAATGTTATCAGGAAATAAGCCCAAGAGGCATACTCGAAGGCTACGGACAAATTTAAGGCTACAGTCGAAATAACGCGGCTCGAAGACATTTAAATTCCGCAATAAGCTATAGGCCTTCAAATTCTTTGAAAAACCAGTTAAAAGGCTACCCTCGGCAAATTAAAAAAAAAGGCTCCGATAATATCAGTCTTTGAAAAACCTTAAGAGGTACCGAATTAGCCTAAAAGCAAACATGCTAAGGCACGAAAAGCAAAAGGGGTTTCAATCGACTTCGTACCCTCAAAAAACCCAATAGGTAAAAAATAAATGTTAAGGCATAAAGAAAATTTTAGTAAGTCTTTTAAGCAGAAAAGGGGAAATAATAGCTATCTCTTAGAGGCCATATTGGCCTAGTCTAAAGAGCCTAAGGGCCAATAAATTTAGAGTTCGAGACCTTGTTCTCACCCAATTCGGACCTAAGGGTTCCACTATTTCGAGCTCAAATAAAGTCGACTAGAATATGGCTCGGAGGTTTATTATAAAACCTTAAGGGGTATGTTACTGTAAGTTCGAAGCCTACCCATTACTTGATAAAAAACTTAAGGGTTTGTTTTATTCTAAGTTCTAAATTCACTCGAACTTAATTATAAAAATAATATATTTATGGCTTCGATCAAGCCACCCGAGATAAAGTCTCGAATGTATTACCGAGCTCGGGGACTTACCCTCGTTTAACTAAAAAACCTAAGGGTTCACTCTGAGTTCGAGATAAGGTTAATAAAATTGCAGCAATGAAGATTTTCACAAGATAAAGGCAAAAATGTATTTGAACATACGAAGGCATTCAAAGAGAAGTTTCCTATTATAAGGTATATACAAGAGACCAATCAAGGTCTTACAAAAGGGAAAGAAAAAAGAAGCTAAAGTCCTAGATACGGTCGGGGTGGACCTCTCCTTCAGGAGTAGCTTCCGCGGGAACGACCTCTTCTAGAGCAACCTCCTCGAGAGTAATTTCTTCTTCGGGCCTCTCATTGGATCCGCCTCAGCTGCCTTCTTCATCATCATCTTCATCATCAGAAGAGGCAAGCTCCCTGGCTTCAGCTTCGAGCACTTTGGCTCGAGCAATTTTCTCGGAAAGGTCAAAACCTCGGGCATGGATTTCCTCGAGGGTTTTCCTCCGGGACTGACATTTGGCCAAGTCAACGTTCCATTGCTCCCAATCGGAAGCCTCCCTTAGCTGCATTTGAGTAGCCTCAGAATCGGTCCGATACATGGAGATAGACTTATCTACCATGACCTTTATTTTCTCAATCTCATCCACGACAAGTCCAGCTTCAAGCTCCTTGATCCTCTTAACTTGGGCCGAGCTTTTCTCTTTAATTTACCGAAGTTGAACCTTGGCCGATGACAGTTTGGCCGAGATATTCTCCTTTTTCATGGCCAGGCGGTCCATATTTTCCTTCCATCGATCTCACTCGGCCTTGCTTGAGAAGAAGCGCAACATGATTACTATGTGCCATAGGGAGGGGTGAATTTTCCCGAGGGTGACCTAATAATTTTTGCAGAAGTCGAGGATCACCGGGTCTACGGGACCCAATGTGAAGGGGTAAGTGTAAGCACGTTGGAAACCCTCCACATGTGTAGTGATGCTCTCCTCGGGAGCATGAATTTGTACCATGACCTCAGCACCCCAATTGCAGTCCCTCCTCATGGCTTCGAGATGACTCTTCGTTATCGAACACATGTACATCGACACATGTTCGTATCGGCTCGGTACCGATGAGGGGTTCTCGACCTTGAAGTCAAATTTTAGAGTACACGGGCCGGGAACGTACTCATGGGGGGGCGGTTCTACCAGCGTTTTGTTGTCGGCCGGCCGAGAAGAGGAAGATGAAGCCTTTTCCTTCTGCACTAAAGACTTAGAGGTTTTCGCCATTTATGTAAGTGAAGAAGGGTGAAGGAATATGTGAAATTGGTGGTTCCGGTGATATCAATGGTGGTTCAACAGGCGGTGATAAAGAGGAGATAAGGAATGCTGAAAGTCTTAGAGATTTGATTGAAGCAAAAGTAAAGTTTGATTCAATGGAGGAGGAAGTATTTATAGGCTCGTGGCGACAGTTCGGTGGCGCTGGTTGCCGACCACTAACTGACAGACATTACTGGTTTGGGGAACTGGACCGACGAAACATTTCTGTCACATTAGTCGCTTACGTCATGAGGATGACGTCGTGATCGAGGTGCCAGAGAATCGAGGCTCAAATCATTTCTTGTCGTTTTACTCTAAGAAACACGGAGACTATCTGTATACGGTTAAAATTGGGTATGGCCAATTTTATAGGCGCGAGGAACCACCTCGAAGGTGAGCTCATAACGGATCTGGCTCGAGGTCGATGTCATAGTATATAACGTATAGATCGAAGCATCCGCTGAAGATCGAAACTGGGCATGGCCGACTTCGAGCAAGGCATAGTAACAGAATGGCGAGATAGTAGCAACCGATCGAAGATCTCGGTGGAAATCTCAGAATGGATCGAATCAAGCGGTTATCGGCACCAATCATGGGATTTATTTCCGTTATTAGAGTTGTACCTTATATAGGATTCCTCTACTATATAAAGAGGGACCCCATTCATTTGTAAACATATTACATTCACTGATAAGATAATATACACACTGCTCTCTATTTACTTATTATTCACTGTTGTTGTTTACTGTTCTTATTGCTTGATCTCGAGACTATCCCGAATCGAGGTCGATACGTGGCTACAACACTGGTTTGGTTTATTTTGTCTTTCAATTTATCTATTTTATTCATCACTTATCACTGGTATTGAATCAGATCACGTATCCTTAAAATCATAATACAAGTTTAATTGTTACTCGAATTTCAAGGTAAACATTTATCCTATTCCGTTGAAGAATTCAGAAAAAAATATTCATCCCTTGAATATCACCATTGAAGGGATTTATCAGTGAAGAGAGATTAGAAGCAGATAGAGTAGGGGATCCTTTCTTTTTATTTTGTTTTGCCTTTATTTAATTTTGATGAAGTTATATGAATAAAAAAGTGGACACTTGTCAATTTTTTAAAATGTCTTAATTCTTTTTAAGAAGTTGTATTTGAACGGGTCGGTTCACTATGGGGTGGGTTTTCTATTTTTAAAATTGGGGATGCATTTGTTATTTGTGTTTAAGCTTGCCATGTGGCATTCATTATAAAATAAGGTTAAAATTGATCAATAGTATAACAGTAGGGTCTCAATTAGCCTGATAGTGAAACATAGGATATATTTAAATAATTTTTAATAGTAGAGGGATATATTTAGCCTTTGCCGTAAAATTAGTAGTCCGAAGCGAAAAAAAAGAAATTATTGAGTTATCAGTATCAGGTTATTGGATAAATGATTCATTAATGATTTAATATTATTTAATTATTGAATTATTGGTTCGGGTTTCGATTTGCCTAATTTTATTAACGATTTAGCCAATTATCCAATAAACTTTATCAAAATTATATACTATAATTTTACCCACTAAGTAATAAAGTCACCATCAGGGTAAGCTTCAAACTTTTTTGAATTTCTCATCTTCATTCTTCAATTAAGATTTTTAGTTTTTTAAAGGGTTAATTATTTAGGTTTTTAATTCTTCTATTTGTTTCTTTTGTTTCACTGATTATTTAGCATTACAAGATTAGAATTTTTTATTTTCTTGTGAATTATGCCTGCTTGTATTATAGTTAGTAAGATTAGATTGTTGAATGTCTTATTAGTTACTCCTACTAAATTATAAACTTTGAGAATTGAAATCATTTCTTGGTATTTTCACATGCAAAGAAAGTTTTATTTTTCAAAATTGAACTTTAATCCCTCCTTTCTTAAGAATAAAAATTTAGTTTAACGATCACGATTTATATAATAAAAATATAATATTTTTTGGATGTTTTCAATTTTTATGGAGTAAAATGATAACCGAACCGATAAGGATTGATAATCGAATAATTGATACCCGATATCTTATTGGTTAGGTTATCAGTTTAACATATTTATAAACCGATAACACTGAATCGATAACATTCATAACCGAACCGAACCGAACCGAACCAATCGATACCCACCATCACCTCTGGACATAATAAGTAGATTTGCAATGCAACCTATGAGTTCAGGTCCACTAGCCTTTGCTAAACCCCAGTATTTGTATCAAAAAATCCATAAGTGCCACACATTTTAATCGTGAACTCCAATTACTATTGTATATTAACTTGAGATTATTTTAGGAACTCTTAAACTTCCTGAATACAGATCTACATTTATAAATAAAAGAAGAATTAACCCAAATAACCGTTCACCCTAGCATTTAAATTAAAAATAGCCGATAAAAGTATAATATATGCATAATTTATGTAATATATATATATATATATATATATAATTGTGTATATTCGATGTTTAATCTATATACATGGTTAGAAAAAGTAAATAATTAATATGACCGGCTATATGGGTAAAAAAACCTATATAAAAATGGAGAAAAATCTAGAGAAGTAACAACGATATTTTTCAATATATATGGTGTTGTATATTTATTATTAACTCTTGGATTATTTCCAAGTATGACGAGTCCCTATGTAAAAAAAATCATTATTGACTGTCAACAAAAAAAAGATTATACCAACAAATTCTAGCGCATTAGCTAGTTAGCATGATACGTGTATGAAAAACAAAGTGAAAAAGTTGAAACGATTACTATAGTAACGTTGGTAAAAAAATTACACTAAATGCTGATGAAAATTGATATCATATACGATATCCTTATAAACTCACAAGACTCTAGAACAAGGTTCAAATGAAAGTGGGCAGCCTTCAATTGTGTTAATTAGGGCGGTTCGGCCTTCGTTTTGCAATTATAAAACAACAAAAAAACAATGAGGACTATAACTACATTATGAAATTGATAGGGTTTGTTTTTGTCAATAAAAAAAGAAGGAAACCTAAAAAAAGAAATAAATCGTATCAGATACTCGTAAGTCATAATACTAACTTGTTCCACTTGATCCTTTTTATTTGATATCTCATTTGGTGTTCAATATATGTTGCTGCCCGATTAAATTTAAATTCTTACAAAATAGTTGGTTACAGAAAAAAAAATATTCCCTAACAAAAGTCAATTTCATATCGATAACTTTAATTAAGGATAGAAAAGTACTTCCCCGTTACAATTCAAGCACGTCCATTATTGGTGCTTCCCATGCAATCAAAAAATAGTCAAAAGAAGTGTAAAAGCTAAACCCCACCCATGATACTCAAGATTAATAGCTCCCTGCCCCCTGCCGTACCAATCTTTGCATTAATTGAAATATATGTCCAAAAAGAGCTATTGCTTCAGTAAATAGTAAAAGAATTCCCCCAAAACATTCTACGTAGTTATAACGTATGCACATAAATATGATTGGACTACTTCAAAGGAAACTTTTGTATACTATTTTTAGTATATATCTTAATGTTACATCAACGCGGTTTACCAAATGACAAGTTATCGCTTCTTTATTGTTTTTGCAAATTCATCGTAAAAGCATTCAATTTTTACTTTTTTTGGATTGAATTAGAGAAATATTTACTGACATTCCGTGTTTGAATTAATCGAGTGTATCTCCTTTTTATGTCAGTGTGTTAATATTAGTCTCATAATTTTTTATCTGCATAATTCTATTATTATGTATTGGGTTTTTTTGTATCAATTTATTTTGTTACTGTTATAATCTTTTTCCATCTTTTCTTGAGCCGAGAGTCTATCAGAACAATATTTAGATAGGGTTATAGTGTTTTACTGAGATTAAAACTTAAAAAGGCTGCAACTTCAATTCCTACTAGTAAAATAAGGCACTCTTTAACTGTAAAAATATTTTCTACTTTTTTTTCGTTTTTTTGGGTATGCTACGCTCCATTTAAAGTTGAAATCATATCAAGTGAAGTCGTTCATAAAAAAGTGAAATAGTTATGGTCACATTAGTTAATATTTATAAGTTATTCGTCAAATTGATTTGTTTTCGTTGTGGTGTTTAGCTTGAAAATGTGAAATTACATTAAAATGAAAGAAAAACAGAGTATTGACCACCAATTAAGTAGTAACTAAATATTTAAGCGCTTCTGCATATCAGGTGTATTTTATAGTAATATTATCCATGTATTATCTAATAATTTCGTTTTATACAGTAGTTATCCGTACTGTATCCGTACACGTAGCTAAGATTGGTTAATTACTTTATTTTATGTATCAAGACTAACTTGATTATGATAAGAAAAATCTAGACTCGATTCCTTATAGATATACTCTCTTCATTAACTTTTACTTATCCATTATATAAAAAATATATTTTTATTTTTACTTGTCTATTATACTAAATCAAATGAGAGTTTTTCTATTTTACTTTTATTATTAATTACTCATTCGCCAAATTATTTTCAAGATTCATAAAAATACTATCATTATACAACAACAACTACAATAACAACAACAAATCTAACTTAACCCATACAAAATTGCTATCATTATAATGAGAAAAATTATAAAATATATAATACTTTATTTATTTTTTCTTAAAAAGGGTACAAAGTTAAAAAGGGACAACTAAAAATAAACTAAGGGAGTACAAAAATTGACAATTTAATGACACCTCGAGGACTACAGTATAACTAAATTCCAATTTTCTGCCCCCTCGTTTCTCTTTAAAAAAAATAAAAATAAAAGAAAAGGTGACACCTGTTGGTATTTTCGAAGAAGACAGAAAAATCTTTGATGATTCGAAGATACACCAAGTAATTGTAACAATTAATTCGATGTAATTTCACATCAATTAATTAACACATGCGGTTTCTTTACCTTTATTTATTTGCATTACGTGTTGACATCAGTTCAAGCAATGAATTTTAGCAACATAACTATCATTATTATGTGATAAATATGTGCATGCAAAATATAAATTTTAAATATACTGATTTGATGTAAATATTAAGTAGGAATAAAATTTTACGAATGATTCTAAAAAAAAAAAGCTTTTGAAGAAACTACAGCTCTATTTTTAAAACCAAAAGCAACTCAAGTAACAAGATTTTACAAAGATTGGTACAAATATTTTCCAAAAACATTTTTCAAAACATATTTAGAAAAATTTTACTTTCTAAAAAACAAGATCAAATCCAACACCTCCAAAAATATTTTTTGACTAACTTTTAAACTACTTTATCAAAACTTTCTTCCACTATTACTAAATAAAATTTAATAAACACCATAAACTGAATATGATTCAAATACTATCATAAATAAATGAAACATAAGAAGTATAAATATTTCATAAAAACCCAATGAAAATACAATTTAATAGAGGATAGAATTTTACTAGTAATCTTTTTTTTCTTTTCCATGTACTAGTAAATCTACTTTCCTTAGAAGCCATACAACTAGTCTACCAAAAAGAAAGAAAAATAGATCTAGTTGAGATTTTCCCGACAAAATCTCAAAGTTTCCAAAGTTAGAACGGATTTAGTAATAAACAAAAGGATTGATAAAGTAAGAAAAATTTACACTATCAGTATAATTTAACTAATTATAGTAGATTACCGCTCTTTTTCTAAGGTTGTCATATTTAACTTGATATGAAAAGTTACATACGATTGTCGGTCAAATTTCTCCAATAATATAAAAAATTTGTACATTGTGAACACACAAAACTTTAACCTTAAAAGGTCATTTAATAGGATATATTAGAGAAAATAATATATGTAATTTTTGATATTATTAATTCCTTATTAGTTAAAGTTTGTCAACCTATATATACTAATACATGCATTAATTATACATCATATTTAGTATTATTCTTATATATAGCAAACTATAACATTAAAAATATCATAGTTTTTAATATATGGATACGCATATATAAAGACAAAACTGGTCTTTTAAAACTTTTTCCAACACACGTGGAGGGTATTCTTTTAAACAAATAATTTTTTTATTAAAATCCTGCAATACATGCTATTTTTTATATACCAAAGCAAACCGTCAATAAAAAATAATATTCACATTACTAATCTCAACATTACTAAATACTTTATTAACTGCTTAATACACCCTACCAAATGACTCCTTGGGGGAAAAAACAAAAAATCCATTCAATGGTGGGGGATGTGTACAAATAGTCGCTAATAGAAGCTCTCTTTATTTTAAAGCCAATATTTTAAATGTATTTATTCTTTAGCCACTAGTTTAATGAACTTTTACCTGACTGGACGAAAATACCCTTCTGCTATAACTTATACCTAAGCTTTTATTAACGATCAGCATAATTAACTTCAGCAACAACAATAGTATTCAACTTACCTGACTGTGATCGCGAACTTGCAGAAGTTTCTCCCTCCGATTTCAAACCATAGAATTCAACTTTCTCGTCCAAAAATCAACATAAATTTACAGTAAGTTATGATTTTGTGTGTTTCTGTTGAATTTTTATTTCTTTACTATGAATTTGATGGTACGAATAATTTTTTTTTTTGAATTTCTGGATTGATAAGCTTAAGGACATCGCGTCCTGTAATAATTCGATAAAAATTGTGGACATATTGTTAAGGATTTGGTGTCCCCTTTTCAAATTGAATTGAAAACGTTAAGGACACATTGTCCTTAACTTTTTTGTTGTTGTTCTGAATAAATACTGTAATAGTTTTGAAAATTGTTTAAAAAAGTTAAGGACACTAGGTCCTGAAGTTTGATTTTGATGTTGAAAAGTTAAGGACACTAGGTCCTGAAGTTTGATTTTGAAGTTGAAAAGTTAAGGACACTAGGTCCTGAAGTTTGAGTTTCAATTTCATAACTTAAGGACACTAGGTCCTGAAGTTTGATTTTCAAGTTGAAAACTTAAGGACACTAGGTCTTGAAGTTTGATTTTCAAACTGAAAACTTAAGGACACTAGGTCCTGAACTTTAGGTTCCAAGTTCAAAAGTTAAGGACACTTGGTCCTTATCTTTGATTTTGAAGTTGAAAAGTTAAGGACACTAGGTCCTGAAGTTTGAGTTTCAATTTCATAACTTAAGGACGCTTGGTCCTGAAGTTTGAGTTTCAAGTTCAAAAGTTAAGGACTCTTGATCCTGAACTTTAGGTTCCAAGTTCAAAAGTTAAGGACACTTGGTCCTTAACTTTTCATTTCAAGTTCAAAAGTTAAAAACACTTGGTCCTTAACTTACAGTACCTATTCTTAATTATACAAGGATTGCTCTTGACTTGCAGGATGGAAATAATATGCATTATAGTTGCATTTAATGGTAGATGGATTGAAGACTATAAGTATCTTGATCATCAAACAAAGCTTTTTCTAGTACCTGAGGCAATTCAGTTTGAAGATTTCATTAAACAGATCTTTGAAGTTATTGAATTGGATAGAGACAAGTTTGAAGCAATGATATGGTTTGATATCAACCTGGGAACAAGCAAGGGAATGCTTGTATCCAAAGATTTAGATCTTCACACATGTATAGAGTTACTAAAAACTCATTCACTCTTCAAGGGCTGTCGTTTCATTGTTGATATTTCGGAAAGAGATTTTGGATCAACAAGCACCCTTGAAAATGTCAACAGAGAAACTGAACATGACAATCAAAACAAATGCCAACAAATAATGGAAATAGATATGGTTGAAGCTCAACCAATAACTGAAGAGTTGCTTCAAA